>VDFB02000002.1:17223116-17481484 GCA_007258455.2 Sequoia sempervirens | reverse complement strand
TTACTAGTGAGTTGTTCGGTATGCTGACCACAATCAGTGAGATAAATATAGGGGGAGTTAAAAATGACTTGTCAAGATGAGATGACCCACAATACTAAGAAATTTAACCCACATAAAGATTACCCATTCTGGAACCACAAATTTCTCTTTGATAGCAATTTCGAAGTCACTAGCAAATTGAAGAAGTAATGGTGATACAACAAACACAAATCTGAAAGAAATTTGGGAAATAGGGGCAATACCTTCAACAAAGTAAGCTTCCTTCGAAAACATATTTTTCAACTGCCAAGAATGAAAAGACTACAGCTAGAGGAAGTGATTACTTCGCTGAATAAAACATTAAACATGGACAATGCCATTCCTTTAATTTTCAAAATGGCAGAAACAAAGTAATGTACTCCTATTATAAGTGCAAAATCTGAAGGGAATCAGTAAGTTTTCTAAGAATAATGCCATAAGATGGGTATTGGTTATGTCACAATATCCTATAGTTCTAAAGATCGTTTAATTTAAGAGCTTTTGTTCATTGGTTGTAACCACAAATATTATGATTGAAAACATGGAGCAATAAGCTACAGAGAAAACAATTTTCAGACCTAAATAATCAAGAATCAATGGTTTTCAACAGGACAACATATAACAGGGAAAGATGGTGGAACCTAGAAAAATTGCACAACTGAACTGGATTATAGCTGCCGAATTCGATGCCCTAGCTGCAACTTCAACTTCTACCAATTTCCACTCTACAATCTTATCAATCCCAAACACTTGAATTCCATGTCACTGTGAAACCTCCAATTCCACAACTACCCAAGCTTTCAGAACAAGTTTTCCCCAAAACCTCCAAAAAAGAAATTCACAACAAAAGCATTCCAGATTCAGTTTTTCCTCTGAGAGAAAAAATGCCAATTGCCCCTATGGAGTTAACTCCACTTCCTTTAATTAATTTCCCATAACTGTTTTTATTCCTCAACTAATTTCAATTTCCTCCCTTTTCAAATTTTTATTTAATTTTTCCTTTCATTTACTTAACACACAATATGCCTTAATTTGTTGATTCATTATTTTTAAATTACATATATAGTTTGTTTCCACAACATAATTATAATATATATATATATATTATTTAAATATTCTATTTGAGCAATAAATCTTAATCTAATAAAATTAAATATCATATTTATTTTAATTTTATTCCTTAATTTAATATAGCTTTATTTTTATTAATCAAAACCTTCAATTTTGTCAATTTAAGTTTAAGGAAATAATTGAATAAAGCATAAGTCATAAACATAACTCAAGATGAAACAATCAAACGATACCAACCCAAAGCAAAATGAAAGTAAGATGACCACACAAAGACAAAACAATACCAACAGACCTCACAGATGAAATGGAACATCGAGAATTCATCCTCAATGAGGATGATGGATTGAAGTGGGGGACCTAGTGTAACCTCCAAAACAACAACTCCATTGGGCTTTGGCACACTCACACCTAATAATCAGGGGGATTCGATGCCCTGTACCTATAGCTTGCAACAAAACGAAGGGTCGAGCATGTGCATAACAGAAATAATCAGTCACACCATAATAGGGAAATCACAGAGCTACAGGGCGCTCACAAGTGAGTGATGTGACACTGTTCCCCATCACCAACACAAAACAACTTATATCCAAAACATGATAACACATACATCTAACAATACATAACATCATATCCATGATACTCAAATAAGTAATCAAATAACCACTAACCATGATAAAATCAGAAACATCAGATATCACAATGCCATCGATATCATTAAACTAATCATTAAAGTATCATCAAACAGTCACCATATCAAGTCATCATAGTATCACAATGCCTAAGTAACATCTAACAGAGTTGTAATGTCCATCAAATAGTAACATAAGGTCAAGCACAACAACATCATAAAGTCTAGATAAAATCCAAGAAGCTGTCCAAACATAAGAAAACTGAGGGGGCATCACATTTATTATTCTCTTTTCTTTTGATTGAACCATGAATGCCCATTATTATTTTCTTTCATTCAACTCTACATCTATCTGAAGATTTTTTTACATCATATGAGGCATGGAATTTATGGTAATACTATGATCTCCCCTATGACAACCTCATTTTATTAATGTACCCCTTTGGATCACAATTCCTAGCAAGATCCACCTTCATTTTGTAGCTTTGAAGCATAATGGGTAAAGCATCTAACCCCTCTTTTGTAGTAAAAATAAAGTGAGAGAATTACATCCCAATAAGAATGAGTTACCCCTTCTTTATAAATATAAAATGGAATCTATCAAATTCATTCAATTGCCACATTATCTTCATGATGCTAATCTATTTAATATAAACCTTGATAGATAATGTGGCTACACCGAGGGACCATAGATCCTAAAGATTGTGCAATTTGCATGCAAGTACCAATCTCCTTAATTGTGATTAATTGTCATCTAAGGATCAAACTACAGGGGCCTAAAGAACTTGATAACCCTCGCAAATATTCTCTCCTTTGGCTTGAGGTCTAGGTTATTCAAAATATCATGCACAAAAACATTCCTGAAGACCAAATAATTTGTAGAGGGACAATGAGAATCCAAAATATAAGTCCACATTTGGACTAGTAGCTTGTTTCCTTCCTCATCTTGAATGTAATGTAATTGAGATGCTTAGTTCATATCTTCATTCTACTATATAAGATCACATGGAAACAAAGAGTAGCAGTTCAAATAAATACTAACCTTTAGATCCTTCAGTTGGTGTTTTTCCAATTGAACCCTAAAAATCCTCTAAAGGATACCCAACTCTTATTCTCAAGAATTTCAATAGTAGTGGCCAACAAACGAGAGATAGATTAAATTATACTTTTCTTCCCTACACTTTAGGCTCTACAAAACCTATGAGGGTGGTCCCATGTGACACTGGATACAAATATTAAACTTATGGTGCAACACAGTGTAAAGCAGATAAGCTTCATACAAATTACAAGGGTTTGTATGGATACCCCTTGTTCGTATTTAAAACCAAGTGTGAAACTGAAACATAAAATTATAAATATAAACTAATTCAAGTAGGGAATGTTTTTGAATTTGAAGATTATTTCTAAGGATTCAGAAAGACAACTATGCAAGACCATTGTGTGCCTTGGTCTACAGAGTCACATATCATGCACTTCATACTATAATGCTATAACATAATCTTGATGACCTGCAAACATCTATCACATTATGACATAAAGGTCTGCTTAAGCCTATCATGAAATTATACTTAGCAATCCATTTGAAAATACAATACCCTCATTACCTACATGCAAGAATTTACACCAGTCCTTGAATGGAAAGAAAACAAACAGATAACTCAAACAACAAATGTGTTTGAAGAACCTCAATAACCTTATTATTTAAATTCAAAGGATGTTACACCTCAGACATGGAGACAATTACATAATAGTATATATTCATATCTTCACATTCAAGTTACAGGAGCATTACAATATATGGACTTACAACATAAGGATCTTCACCCTTAGCATTCAACAATTCTAGTGCACAAACTCTTCCATGGCCAAAAACCTAAAAGCTAAGAGCCTCCCAAAACTCAGAACTCCAACAAATGAAGAAAATATTACATTTAAAGAAGATAAGAAGGCTCAAATTTAATCTTTGCTTGACATTTGTCATATTGAGCTCCCTTTGATCTATCATTTGGAAAATTTCATCTAACCCTAATCCCCATCTTGCTTCTCACTTGCAATTGAAATTTGCTTTATCATTTTGGTTGTTTTCATTCCCATGCAACTTCTTTACCTATATGTAAAACTACATTTATTGTTGTATTTGACCTTGACACTGAAAAAGTTTCACCTTTGGGTAAAAACCCATTTTACTGGCAATGGTAAAGTACATTTTAACTATGCAAATTGATCCACAATGCCTTCATTTCAACCTTTGTTTCCCTGCAATTAATTTGGCATTGAATTTAAATAGTTAACTTATAGTCATTTCATTTGCAACTAGTTTGACATTTTGTCAAATACTTACCCTACAACCACTTGCACATGTATTCTATCTGTAACCAATTTATTGTCACCTGTCTATTTCATTTTGTATCTCAAAGTTGAAAATTTCACCTCTATATCTCCATTTTTGTGCCTTAAGATGATTCAAACGAAACAAAATATATGTGTGGGTCATTTTCATTGTTGCAGAGGTTTTTATGACATGCCTAACAACTTGAAAACATTAAAAATCATCCTTAAAAAGTTGCAAAGTCATGGGAAACTCTTCTAGAAATATTTTGGAAAAGGAGGAAGCATAATTAATCTTATAAACAACCCCAAAATTTGCCCCAAACCATTTGCATGAAAATAGACACCACTCAACACCGAATCTCATCCAATCTACCATTTAAATGCTCAAAATATCATTCAAACTTACTATGTGGCACTGGAAATGATTTTTGGGTTATGGAATCATGTTACAAGCCATGGAAAGGAGTTACAAGGCATTTTTGACCTTGCTAGCAACAAAATAAATCACCCTTACCAATGTTTCCTGGGAATTGGAAAGGTTTCAGGTAGTCTTTTGCAAGTTAAAACAACCATTTGCAATCCTTAAACAGTCCCAAAACATCCCAAATTACATCAACACATGATTAGAAATCATTTTGATGCCTAGGAAGAGCTCCTCATGTTTCCACCTGTGCGAACCCCAACCTTGGTACCTGCAAAACAACAAGAATAAACAAGTTAGACAAGAGATTGCAAACCAAAATAAGGATTCCCCATGAAATCCATTTACAACTTCAAACTCGGAAAGAAAATAACAAAGAACATAATGAAAATGATGAAACAAAAATTAAATCCTAATTAGATGTGCAAACTCATGATCCCATGGGGGAACTGGTGCCAATTTGATGTGAAAATTGGCCCTTTCCCAATTCCCATGATGCAAATTCGATATGTTGATGAAGATTGATCTACTTTGATGAAGAATGGTGAGTACTCCAAGCCAAAATCTGCAAAAACCTAGCTATGACTCAATGATAATGGATGAAATTCAAAAGATATTTGAGCATGGTAACTTTGCCTAGATTGTGGATGATGAAATGAGGATATGAGCTCTTTATTTATAGAATTCTAAGATGGATGAATGTCCAAATTTGAGCAATGTGGGACTAACATTCATCCAATGGCATGATGCCACTTTTCAAGCTATGAATGGATGAAGGATGTGCAAGATTTGGGGTTTGTGCCAATAAATGCATAATTTTGAATTTCAAATTTGTTGAAATGACATGTAAGAGGGAAGGGAAAATGCAATAAATGCCACTTGGCTCAAGGCAAAGGACATGTAAGATGAATTTATTGCCTTGTTGGATGTACATGTTGACTTGGAATTTTTGAATTCAAATTGAGAGAATATTCCAAAAGATGCCTTGTGAGGAAAATAGAGATTTAATAAATGAATTAAATCTATTTTCATGTGCAACTTGCATTATCTAGAGGATGTGACATGAGATGAGATTAAATTAATCAAGGATTAATTAATTTAATGAGAGAGGTTAGATGATGTGACCTATTTGATTCAAATTTATGGATTTATTTAAATCAAATAAGAGAAGAATATGACAAGAGATTAATTAAATAAGAATTTTGATTTATTTAATTAAAAGAGATGGTGTTAGATTAAATCAAATAAGGTTTTAATTTATTTAATTTAATGAATAAACTTTAGATATTTAATCAAATAAAATTGATTATTTAATTAAATAGGGATAATTAGATCAGATGGATTGATTTAATTAACAAAAGAGATGACTTGATTAGATAAAATGATTTATTTAATTAAGAGAGGAATATTGATGAATTTAATCAGATAAGGAGATTTGATTAAATGGTTAGACCGAGGGATGATTTAGGAAGAAAAGATGTTAGTAAGTTAGGATCAGATGCACCATGTCAATCAGTATATTTTACGTGTCTACATTTTGCCCCTCTTTGAAGCAATGCACTCGTTGCGTTGGTTCAAAGAATAACGATCTCGATCAAAGCCAAAAAATTTTGCTATTTAAAAACTTTCCCCACTGCTGCATGGTGAGAGAAAATATGCCATTATAATGCCCCCTCGAGAGATCAAACGAAAATTTTAATTTTTTGGGTGATCTCGTGAAAAAAGATGGCAAAGTACCTGATAGGTCCGAAAAGGCTCTAGGAGACTAAAAACGTGTCTAAACGCAATAAAATGATGAAAAACAAGCCTCAACCAGACAAAAATAGGTTCGAGGTCCAAAACCCTAGCAGGACAGCCAAATAGGGTGAAAAAACCCTAATTTTTAGGCTTAAAAGGGGCCCCGAGGGGTCACTTTCAAGTCATTTTCACACACTTCTGCTAGCAACCTTGAGATTTGAGCTTTGACTCTCCGGCAATATGGCGCAACAACAGATTCCCCTGCACATCACCAATCGAGTTCAGACATACTAGCGGCCACCTGGCATCGGCGCACCGGTATGTGACTCTTACCCAAGCTTCATTTTTTCATTTAATGCTTTAATTAATGCTTTAAAGGAGTGGCTCGCCTCCAGCAGTGCTATATAGCACTGCTCGGCATTCAAACTACGTCGCGCAGTGTTGTTTTGCATCGCAGCAGTGCAATTCAGATTTTAAAAACTTTGATGCTGGGTTCAGGCTTGGCGGGTCGGTTTATTAAAGTGCGTCGCGATATCCCATTTCACTCAAACTGCGACGCTGGAAGGGAAAGTGCACCACAGTGGCGCCATTTTGCACTTTTTGGGCTCAAGTGTCAGAATTTGAGTAAAATCAAACTGCGACACCATCACAAACGACGTCGTTGGGGATGTTTTTGGAGCGTTCGACTAGAAATTTTTCAAAAATTTTAACATGTTGACCTTCCTTGATGCAGGATGCAGCGAGGGAGCTCTACTCTCGAGAGCACCAGTCGTGAGATTTGGCTAGCGTCTTGCGGGACCTGAGCGACAGGGACCAGGATCGACTTAGGGTTGCGGGGTTGTGGCACATTACGTACATAGCGCCCGTGCACACCCACCCTAAGGATGTTGTCAGCACTAGCTGAGAGGTGGCACAGCGAGACGTCGTCGTTTCATCTCCCCACTGGCGAGGCCACCGTCACTCTAGATGATGTTTGGCACATTCTACGATTGCCTATGCATGGCTAACGAGTGATCTTTGATATGGACGAGAGGCGCGAGGCCTGCTGCAAAGTCCTCGCCACATGGGACATCATCTTATGTGAGGGACAGATAGAGCTAAAGCGATATAGGGTCATAGCACCTCCCTGCTGCTGGGCAGTTGCAACTATCATTTTGGATCTTGTTGCCCTAGATAGATGAGGGCGATACTTTAGTCCCGACTGGGGGTATTGTTTGGAGTAGATGGTCCGAGATAGGTTGGTTCGCTTCGCATGGGGGCTTGTTCTCCTAGCTTTGCTTTACAAGGACCTTCATGAGTACGTCAATACGAACGACAGAGCGCTGGGGGCTGCAGTGACCTTACTTCACGTCTGGGCGTGGGAGCACATTTATGTGCTATGTCCACATGTCATCCCAGTTCTGATGGGGGCAGACGATGCGCTCATGGTATGATATAGAGGCGGTGTGTCCTTTACACACACTGATGAGCACGGGATCCCCTACTGGAGGTGGGTCCTGGATGAGATGCTAGTTTTCACTTGGTCGGCCTGGATCGGCCAACGATGTCGATCAGCTCTTTTATTGCCGCCAGGACTGGTATATGCAAGGGTGGGAGCATACCATGATAGAGAGGTACCTGCTCGGGCGTGTGCAGCGTCAGTTTGGAGAGCCATAGGATCGGCCTGATGACGCCTATGTAGCCGTCTTTGCTCGCAGCATGACAAGTGTCATGGGGACATTGTATTCCTGCCTCAGAGGCAGTTGACAGCTTTAGGCACTTGGTAGCCCGACCGTGGGCTTATAATCAGGGCTTAGCAGATCCAGGCACCACTCAGGCCTACAGAGACTGGTTCTGACCTCCACTTCGGTTGACCATTCCAAGTGAGGATCCAGATATGCGCAGAGTCAGGGGCAGAGGGGGAGGCCGAGGACGGAGAGCCGAGGTTTGACGAGATCCGTTGGTCGTGCCCCCAGTCCAGCCAAAGTAGGGGAATGTTCATATGCAGGATCAGCAGCAGGTGCCACCAGTTCCACCACCACGAGCCGAGGGTGAGGATCAGCGTCACGTGCAGCCACGGCTATAGCTAGCAAGACAAGCCGATGCACGGGACACCTTGATTGCGTAGCTGCAGGCCTAGGTTCAGGCGGTGATAGCGGAGAGAGATCAGACGAGGGTTGAGAGAGTAGCTCAGGGCCGAGAGGGATCAGGTCGTGCAGCAGAGACATGTTGCAGAGCTACAGACAGCCACAAAGCTAGGCTACAGACAATAGATAGAGAGCATGACAGCCTCCTCCTCCCAGGGTACAGTGTCAGTGCGATCCTATAGGGATGCTATCCAAGAGGAAGAGTATTACCGACGGTCTTATATGAGGTTGTACCTAGAGTGGAGTGGGCCCCAGAGTATTCAGAGTGGGCCAGCCACAGACCACCAGAGGGTCACGGTGACAGGGGTGAGGGCAACATCCACAGGGACCGAGCTTGATCAAGATGATATATACTTTTTGTGCCTTATGGGCTCATTTTTCATAGCTCGATGCGCATTTTGTACCGATTGACATATATGTACAGTGATCCAATTTATTCTTTGTACTATGACAGTGACATGATTGATGATATATATGAGCCGATTTTGATGCGATGTACCGTGTTCTCCTTTATGCATGGATGGTTTATTTCTATATGCTTTGCAATGATGTCTTTATGGATGCATTTATTTCTGATGATGCATGCATTATGATTATGACTAACAGATCTATATTATGTTAACCTATGATATGAAAATGTGATGATATATTTATGATAATGCAAATACGATGGTTCGATTTGTGAAATGATATGATCCATTGTGTACATGCGAAATGATATGTAAATTCTGCTTATGAAATGTTAATGAATGGATGCATATATAAATTTTGTTTGTAATGAATTTTATACGTCTATGCCTATGTGGAATGATTTACACAATGAATGTTTTATGATGTTATTTATGAGATGATATGGATAATGAAATATGAAATGCGATGGTCGTGATATGATGCAAATGAGATGGTTTATTTACGATGCTTAGAATAACAAATATTATTATCCTAAACATAATAAATGATGATGTATGTGATGCAATGATATGTTAATGCAAAGTGATATGCTGATGCGTAATGTAATGTGAACATAAAGTGGTGAGATGATGTCATTTATGTTATGCAAGTATGTATGCCTAATGAATTAAATGCTTATATACCTATTTGTTTATGTGAAAAATGATTATGAAATGCTTTTGTAGATGCTTATGTGATGGTTGATATGAAATGGTTTATGAAATGCAAATGAATGTTTAGGCAATGATTGATATAATGCCATGAGATGCAATGTAATGGGTGAAATGTACTGACATGGATGCACCTATTTATGAAGAATGTTTATGATAACCTATTTATATGATGATAAAAATGCAATGTGTATGTTTCCTATATGATATGTTTATGCAATGCGTATGTTTCCTATATGATATGTTTATGTGATATGCTAATGATTTGTGTATGCAGGATTGATAACGATGATGGTGATTGATGATCAACTGTCATAGTACCTTGTTAGTGCGATTAGTAAGAAAAGAAGAAGTCATTTCAACAAGACACAAGATGATGCAAATGCAAATGATGATGATGATGATTACTTTCCGAGGAATTGGGATTTTCAAAGGGCCGAATTTTCTTATGTTTGATAACACACGTGGTATGATGCATCCGAGTATAGAAAACCAAGATGATGTTGTACCCAGTGAGATGAACTTTGACTTGACCAGCAGATAGGAGTGTTCTTGTTCACACCTGACATACAGAAACCTTGCTAGGATGCACTTCAAAAGTTTTAGGCACCTTGGACCAAAACACGGAAAGGTAAACTTATCCATGCAATAGTCAACAAGTTTCCCTAGACCTCTACCATACATACCTAACAAAACAAGTATTCGCCGAGGTTATATTACAAGAACGTCCAACAAGCATAGTAGACAAAAGATAATGATCATTGCCCCATTCCTATTTCTCTAAATCCTCTATTTTGGGATATCATCGAGACGTCCTTGGAATGAGCGCAAATAAGATAAGTCACAAGATAAAGACCAAGTAAACAAACAAACTGATGCTCTTCAATACCACTAACGGAAAGAGGATGTGTTTTATAAGGATGATAACTGAAACTTATTGCCAAAAGTTAATTTCCATTGTAGGAAGGATTCATCCTTGGCGAAATGTCATTTCGTTCATCCAAAGTGCTCTAAGGGATGATTGATATGGGACCAACTGGATGATAAGTTACCAATACAAAGAGATGACCAACTTGCTTACACACTGACTTAGACTTAAGACTTGACGTTTGGAGTTCTGGTTTTTAATTTGCTAGACTTGTTTCTAATTGTTTCACCAAAGGTTGAGAACGACGATCAATTTATTATGCATGGTGTTATTGCAGGTGCAAGCGAGATGAGATGGATGGATTTTTCAAATATTTGGATGTTTTTTGATGATTTGGAATGTTTTGAGGCTATTTTTGGTATTTTCAAGATTTTACAAATGTTTTGATTTTTGATTTTCCAATGTTTTGGGATTTTCTGAGATTTTGACCAAGAGACTAACCTAAAGACCTATCCTAAGGGTCTCGAGGGCTGATCAACAGATTAGCCTTGCCTACGTTATATGCACAGAGACCCGTAGTTCGACAAGACCCTGATTTACAGATGATGATATACATGATGAGATGTTAGTTTATTATGACAGACTCCTACAGGACTGACCTAAGTGTCTCAGGGGATGATCAAAGATCAACCTTGCCTACGTTCAAGCTCAAAGACGACGTAGTTCGACAAGACAACCTTGTTTTTCACTTTTGATGATTTTCTGACCTATTTTTTGAATTTTGGTATGTTTTAATATTTTTGGATTTTGATATGTTTTGAATGTTTTTGGATTTTCTGATTTGAGGACTTTAAGATCATACACGAATCCGATCTCGATAAGAACATGCCCCCAGCATGATACAATAGACTACTCTGATAAAGGCAAGAAAAAATGACCTTGAGGATGGGCTGAGTAGTACTAGGAGGGATCATGATACGAACATAGGACCAAGCTATGTACGGATGCAAGTGGATGAGTGATGGATGGAGACCTGAATGCAATGGATGATGGAAGCGAAATGAAGGGATGATGTCGAACAAGCCGTAAAGATCCTGGTGGATGGAAAGTGCTTATTTACGCAAGGCCCTATTTGCCGTTTTCACCAAGGTACTTGTTCAAAGTGCCACCAAAGTGGTTTTCACTAGAGGACGATTTTTCTCTTTACTATTTTTTAATCCTTTTTTCTAATTTTTTGAATTTTTGCTCTCTTTTGTTACCAAGATGCTTGTTTGCCGTTTTCACCGAAGTAACCATTTTTTCAGGATATTTTTTGATTTTTTTTTTTGATTTTTGGTTCTATACCTTGAAAGATTTAGGCATAAAACTTTTTGAGATGGGAGCTATTCATGGGCTCCTATAGAGGTTCCCCTTTGGGTGTTGATAACTGATATGCCCCTAACTTGTAAGTTGCTATGATGACGAATGGTCCCAACCAATTGGGTTCAAACTTGCCTTTGTTGCTTGGGTTTGGGACATTATTCTAAATTTTTTTTAAGACCAGCTCTCTGACTTGGAAAGTCCTACTTCTGATTTTCTTATTATAGCTCTGTTTGAGTCTATTCTAATAGACTTGCAAATGATTCAAAGCATCTATGCGTCTCTCATCCAGTAGCTCAAGCTCATTTAGTCTTGATACTCTGTACTCTTCATATGTGATGAGGTTTTGCAGTGATATCCTGAGGGATGGGAGCTTGATCTCAATGGGGAGTACCGCTTCTGATCCGTAGACCAAGGAGAAGAGGGTGGTGTCAGTGGGTGTGTGGATGCTGGTTCGATAAGCCCAAAGGGCAGGATTAAGCTACAGATGCCAGTCATGACTTGCGTCATTGACTATTTTCTTGAGGATTTTCATAATGATTTTGTTTGTAGCTTTTGCTTGGCCATTGCCTTGGGGATAGTACGGGGTGGAGAAGCGATGTTGGATTTTGAATTTCTCACACAAGTCACGAACCTCCTGGTTCTTGAATAGTGTCCCATTATCTAAGATAATGGCTTGTGGGACCCCGTAACGACAGATGAGATAGTTCAAAATGAATTTTGAGATCTGCTTCCTAGTTATATACGTCATGGGTATGACCTCCACCCACTTTGTGAAGTACTCAGTTGCAGTTATGATAAATTTGTGGCCATTAGATGAGGTGAGTGTGATTTTACCAATGAGATCGAGTCCCCACTGCGAAAAGGGCCATGGTGTGACGATAGGATGAAGCTCTTGAGCTGGAGCATGAATGAGGTCCCCATGCTGTTGACATTGTAGACACCTTCTAGCATGATCATGTGCAGACACCTTCTAGCATGATCATGTGCTTCTCTTTCCATTGTGGGCCAATAATACCCCATCCTCAGCAATTTCTTGGCTATGATCATTCCACTCAAGTGTGAACCACAGATACCATTGTGTACCTCAGTTAGAGTGTTTAATGCCTCCTTAGCATTTAAGCAGCGCAGTAAGGTACCTTCTATGCTTCTACAGTATAGGGTATCACCTAGGATGGCAAATCTAGATGCATTTTTAACAAAGGTTTGTTTTAGGTTTGATGGTAGGTCAGTGGGCATGACTACTATTCACAGGTATGTGTAGATGTCATGATACCAAGGATCGCCAGGACTAACCATTTCACACACATATTCTAATTCTAGTACCTCGAATGCGGGAACGAGAAGCTGCTCGATCAGGAATTCATATTTTGGAATGTTGTGAGGGATGTCTAATAGGGACCCAATTGTTGCCATGGCGTCTGCTGCTCTGTTGTTGGTTCTAGGAATTTTTTCAAATGTTATTTCTATAAAAGATTCCTTGAGAGTCTCCACCAATTTCTTGTATGCAGTGAGCTTGTCATCCTTGGTCTGATATTCATTATTGACTTGATTTATGATCAACTGAGAGTCTCCATACACTTTGAGAGCTATGATGTTCCATTGCACTGCTATCCTGAGACCTATGGTTAAGGCCTCGTATTCTGCAATATTATTAGTGCAAGGAAATGCCAATTTTTATGACCTTGGTATGCAATCCCCTTGTGGGGTGATGAAGAAGATACCAGCTCTTGATCCGTGCTGTGTGTATGAGCCATCGAAGTATAGTTTCCAGTGGTTGGCTACGTTGAGGTTAAAGATGGATTCATCTGGAAACTCTGAGACAAGAGGATTCTCAGAATAAATAGGTGCTTCTGCTAGTTGATCTGCAATAACTTGGCCTTTAATGGCTTTTCGCTCTACATACTCGATATCATACTTTGACAGTATCATCACCCATTTTTCCATTCTTCCTGTGAGCATTGCCTTTGATAAGAGATACTTGAAGGGGTCAATTTTGGCAATGAGCTTTATCTTGTGTGCCAACATGTAATGTCTAAATTTTTGTGATGCAAACACTACTGCGAGGCATGCTTTTTCAATGAATGAGTAGTTTAGCTCATGACCGACCATTGTCCTGCTGATATAGTAGATAGCCCTCTCCATTTCGTTTTCATCATGCTGAGCTAGGAGAGCTCCAAGGGTTGTTGTTGTTGACATGTATAAGATTAATGAATTTCTTGGGATGGGTGGCATTAAGACTGGTGGTGTCAGTAGATATTCTTTGATTTTGTTAAATGCTTCTTCGTATTTTGTATCCCATTTGTACGCTACCCCCTTGTGGAGTAGGTGAGAATATGGGTTCTGCTTGTCTACCAATTGTGCTATGAATCGTTAGATGGATTGAAGGCGGCCTTGGAGGCCTCTCAATTATTTTAATGTCTTTGGTGCTTCCATCTCAAGGATTGCTTTCACCTTTGCCGGATCCACCTCGATACCCCTCATGGACACTATGTATCCTAGCAATTTACTTGATTGTACGCCGAAGACACACTTCTTGGGATTTAGTCTGACTTTGTATTCCTCCAGTCTGTCAAAGATAGCACTTAGGGTTGCTATATGATCTTGTCTTCTTCTTGACTTAGCTAGAATGTTGTTGACATAGTCTTCAATTGTTTTATGAATCATGTCATGGAATATCAATGTCATGGCCCTTTGATAGGTTGCTTCTTTGTTCTTTAGGCCGAATGGCATCATGTTCCAGCAGTAGGTCCCCCATGGACAAGTGAAATCTGTCTTATGTTGATCTTCTTTTGCTATCATGATCTGGTTGTATCCTGAAAATCTGTCCATTAGTGAGAGCATCTCATGTCCTGCTGTCATGCCTACTATCATGTTGATGTTGGGAAGCAGGAAATCATCCTTCGGACATGCTTTGTTCAAATCTCTGAAGTATGTACAAATTCTGATGGCTCTATCAGGTTTTGAAACCGGTACCAAATTTGACACCCATTCTGGATAATCGATTGGTCGGATGAATCCCGCATCTAACAACTTTTTGAGCTCCATTTTGACCAATAAGGTGATTTGAGGATTCATTTTTCGAAGCTTTTGTTTGACCAATTTTGCTTCTGGATACACTGCTAAGTGATGAACCACAATCTTTGGATCAAGTCTTGGCATGTCAGCATAACTCCATGCGAAGTTTATTTGTCTTTCCTTTAGGAATGCCACTAGGAGTTCTTGCTCTTCTGATAATAGTGATTCCACATAAAATGTGATATGCAGGGTCTCTTCTGTTCCTAGGTTGACAGGATTGCATTTTTCGGCCAAGACTGCTGACTTTTCCTAATGAATAGCTCTTAAAGGAAGATTGAATCCTTCATCCTCGGGGGTGCCTCAGAGAGGTTTTCACCATTGGATACGTCCTTTATTTTTACTTTTTTCTTGTCAGAGAGTACCACAGTGTGGTTTTCACTCAAGGACTTGGATATGATTCTTAGTTTCTCACTTTTGCAACTGAAGGATTCAATCATTTCCCCATGATAGGCATGTGTTTCCAACTCTATTATAAACCCTACCTTATGATCCCCTTCTAGAATGTTATCCCACAGTCCCATGAATTCTGAGAGCGCCTCATCATTTTCAAACGTATCAAGAACTGGTGGTCCTCGTTGGTCGTAGTCAATGAGTTGGGGATATACTAAGCGGATCTCATGATTTTGATGGTTTGGTTCGAAGGATAGGGTACTAATCATACACAGGGTGGTGTCCTCAAATAACCTAGGTAGATTGGTCATGGTATCCTCGTCATCGCTACTAATATAGGCCTCAGTTATAAAGTCATGTATGTCTCTACCTATGAATATTGGTGAGCGTACTTCTGCTAGTATTGGCTGAGGAGAAATATTAACCATTCTAACTGGAGAACTTCGGCCACGTATGGTTATAATCGGAGGGGTACATCCAAGGCAAAGATTTGTTATAGGTCACGTCTCTGGCATGATAGGTATTATGAGCCCATTGTCATTTTGTCCCAGTCTTTCATTTCTGTCGTGGCCCATTGCAAGCGTCATTTGTAGGCCCTTGCTTGTCTCATCCATTGGTAATTTAGGTGTTGGTCTTTCATCTTGATACAACATGTGAGATGGATCTCCTTCAATAACCTCTTGGCCAAGGTCTCCCCATCTTGTGAATTCGGGATAGTCTTCAGGAGATGTTTGTGATGTGGAAGCTTGATTCTCTTATGGACGTTCGCATGATCTAGGAGATTGTGGTAACTCTCCTATCACAAAAGCATTGTTAGGGAGCTTGTAGCTTCCACAACCATCCTCTTGGATGATGAGCTTGATGTCAGAGATGGTGGGAATGGTGGGTGTGGTGGGTGTCTCTGTCGCAGAAGTGGACGCGAGAGTGGCAGGGTCGATGTATGGTGTGGATGGGCCCTCATCATTCTTTGGCACCTAGGGAATTTTGTAATACTTTGCTTCAAGATTTTTGCAATATGAAAGTGGTTCGGGGTCTCCATGGATAGTAACCTCTTGTCCATTATGTGTAAATTTCACACATTGGTGGAAGGTTGATGCTACGGCTTTCATCGCATGGATCCATTGGCGTCCCAAGAGGATATTATACGGCAAGTCAAGGTCCAAGACCTAACAAGTGGTTTCCATGAGCATTGGCCCTACTTGAATAGGGAGTTTAATCATGCCTTGAGACACTCTTTCTTGGTCATCATATGCTCTTATCGTGATGCCCTTTCCTTTGTCGATGGAATCTTATAATATTTTCAACTGCTTGATGAGGCTGAGAGAACAGATGTTCCAACTTGCACCTCCATCGACCAAGACCCTTTTGATTTTTCTCTTATGTACAATGGCTTCCAAGTGAAGTGCACGGTTGTGAGATGGTTGGGCGGGGAAATCTTGGTAAGAAAATGTAAGGAGATTAGGCGTTATGACATTTTTGACCATAGCTTGGAATTGCTCTACATCGAGATCTGCGGGGACAGTGGATGAGGCTAATGCTTCCTCAAGGATCTTTTTATGCGCTAATTATATTTTTAACAACTCCATGATGGAGATGTGTGCTGGTGTTCTCTTGAGTTGATCTAGGACATTGTATCCATTAGGAACAAATCTAGATGCAGGGACTCTATTTGGTTGGGATGATCCTACAATGGTGACTTTTCCACCTCTTGTGGTGACTCCACAATCTTCGGCATGGGCGCCCTTGATGGTGATGACCATGCAGTCTTCATTGAGGGAGGCAACGACTATTTCATACACATGATTTACATTTCCCTTCCATTTATCATTTTTATTCCCTTTGTTGCTATGATTTTACATCAGATTCATGTATATTTTAAGATCCTGATTTCCTATAGGTTGTTCCACGTTTATGATTTTCTTATCGATGAGATCTTGGATGATGTTTTTGAGTCTCGTGCAACTGTTTGTGGTGTGCCCTTTGATTTTATGGAATTTGCAAAAGTTTATTCTCGTTATACCAAGGAGGTTTGACATCTAGTTCTTGGTAATTCTCGAATGTAGGAGGCTTGATGAGTTATTCGTTGATCAATTTTTTCATTATGTCCTCAAGTGGTTCCCCCAAAATGGTGTATTTTTGTTTGGGATAACTTTTGCGTTGGGGTGGTCCCCTTTGGTCATTGAGATTATTGATGGTTGGATGGTTGTTGGGTTGGTGTGTTGTGTGATGGTTGTTTTGGTGTTGAATTTGGATTTGTGGTGCGGGTGTATGTTGGCGTGGGGCACTAATGACCACCTTGGCATTGACGACACCATCATTAGTAACGTTTTTGTTTCTTGCCCAGGTACGAGGTTTATCATTGTAATTGGATGGTGGGCGGTTGTTTTGTTGTTCATGGTATGATGTTGATTCCGCGGGTTGAGTCCTAAGGGCTCTTTCGATACTAAGCACCTTGGAGATCAATTGATCATATGTGGTGATGCCCTGAACCTTGAGATGAAATGCCAAGCGACCTTCAAGGTTGGCTATGATGGTGCAAACTTGTTCTTTTGGCATGGTCCACTTCCTTCGATTGGCCTTGGATTGACATCGTTGTAGGAATGAGGCGAATGATTCACCCTTTCCTTGTTTTAGAGCTGAGATTTCTTCAATACTAACATCCATTGCAATGTTGCATGGATAATTTTTAATGAATGCATCCCTAATTTCTTGGAATGTTCTAATGCCTGAAGGTAAGCGAGAGAACCATTCTATAGCGTGACCTGCCAAGCTCCTAGGAAATAGCCGCATCAAATAAGTATCATCATATGCAACCTCCATGCAATGAACCTGGAATTCCCTGATGTGATCTTCAGGGTTTCCCATCACTCGATATTTGTCAAATTTGGGGATTTCAAATCCCTTGGGGAATGGTTTCATTATTAAGATCCTATCAAATGGATAGGGACACAAGTTGCTTGGTGTTTTGGTTGTTCGTCCTGATTGAAGGTCGAGCACTTGTTGCGAGAGCAACCTGAGTTGCGTCGTTACATCATTTTAGGGATCAGGGGGTGGGATGAAAGTGTTTTGGGGTGTTTCAATCATGGGTTGGATGGGTGGGTTGGTCGGTGCATTATTCGATGGTATCTGTATGTTCTGGGGAGCGAGGTAGGCTTCCACCTACTTTTGTATGAATAATGCTTGTTGTTGATCTTGCTATTGCTGCGCTAAGATTTATGCTTGTTGTTGCACTTGTTGCTATTCCAACAACGCTTGTTGTTGTGCTTGATGTTGTTCCAACAACGCTTGTTGTTGGGCTTCTAATTATGTTGCTTCTTGCTGCTCTTGATATTGCTTTATTGCTTGCTGATATGCTTGCAATTGCATTGTTTGTCTTTGAGCAAGAAGTTGTGCCTGATATTGGGCTTGTTGTGCCTGATATTAAGCTTGCACTTGTGCTACTTGTGTTTGTGTTGCTTGTTGTTGCAATAGAATTTTTGCTTGAACAATCCTTTGTGCTTGCAATGCTTGTGTGGCTTATGCAGCTTGGGCGGCTTGTTGCGCTTGTAAGGCGGCTTGGGCTGCTTGGGCGGCCTGCGCAGCTTGAGCAGCGTGCTGAGTAGCTAGTTGTTCAGATTTTTGTTTCTGAACTTGTTGGTATCCTCTTTGGAAAGCAGCTTGCAATGCCGCGTCATATTGGCTTGATGTGGTGGAAGTTGGAGGTGGTGAAGGTGGTGTTGGTGTTTTGTGTGATGGATGGTGTTGTTGATATGGTTGTTCCTTGGGAGACCATGCTTTCTGATGTTAAGGGGGTGTTTGATGGTGTTGCAATTGCTTGTGGATTTGTCGTTTGTTGTTGTGATATCAATGACAAATTTTGAGCGTTTGGTGTAATGCTTTGATTGATGGTTGGGATATAGGTTTGATTGATACTTGGTAGGGGAGGAAGCCCTAAACCAAGGAGTGGTGTGGATGATAATGGCAATGGTGGGAGAGGTGGAAATGTAAGGGGTTTTAGTTGTTGTGAAAATGTAGTGGTGTTGAATATGCCCCTAGTCCGAACATATCTCCCTCTTCTTGTGAATTTGTGAGAAGAGGTGTTTGAGGTGTTGCGTGAAAAAATGATGATGATGGATCATGATGGAAGGTGAGAGGAACATTTTTGTATAATGGGTTTTGGGGTACGTTTTGTTCCAAGGTGGTGTTTGCATCCAAATTTTGATTATTAACAAGGGGGTGTGTTTGACTTGCATTTAGAAATGCACTTCCCTTATTAACATTGGGTTGGGTTGGAGCAAACGATGTTGTGATTTGTGGAATGTTTTGCATGATGTTTTGAGATGGGGGTGTAGATGAAGTGGGGATGGTGGATGAGATTGGAGGAAAAGATGTCTCCACTATAGTACTCACATCAAAATCCGAAGGTAACTTGGCCCCTTGTTTTGCTAGCTCAAGCAAGTATAATGAAGGGTTGAGCCTCATCATGATGTTGATGATTCTATGGTTGTCCGGATTTTGGAGCATTTTAGTCATTTCCTCGCGAGACATTCCAAAAGTAAGGTCCTCTCCTTGGTTTTCTTCTTGCAGATTTTGCAATGATGAGAGGGTCAAAGGATTACTTGATTCAGCGGGATTCATTTCTGCGTTTGTTTGGCTAAGATCGCTTCAAGCGGGTGTTTCTTTATTGGCTTCCATATTCTTCTTGTATTGAGATCTAGTTAGAACCATAAAACAAGGATCAATCTTTGAGACTATGGGAGATGAATCTCTTGATTCTTTGGATTGATCTTTATTTTATGCCCAAAGTAGAAATTTTTAGGATGTCTTGAGGATCAAAGATGATGATATGATGATGATGTTAGGGATGGATGATACAGATGTTATGATCTTTTGGTAGGTCTTGAAGGAAATATTAGGCTTTTTAGCATATTTTTATTTTTGATATGATTTTGGGATTTGTCCTTGATTGATTTTGATTTTGATTTTGATTTTGAAAAAAGACCCTAAGATGTTGGATAATGATCTAAGGGATAGATTTTCTCAAAGGATGATGATTTGAATATGTGCGAGAAGAAGGATGCATCTACCCACACCTATTCAAACAAGATGATTGTTTTACTAAGTATATGAAGAAGGATTCATCTACATATACGAAGCTAGACAAGATGATTTTGACTAAGCATATGCAAAATGATGCATCTACACATACCTAGCCAAAAGGTGATTTTGATAATGCTTTTAAGGATTTGATCTCAAGGATTTGATAATGTTTGATTTTGCCCAAAAAAGCCTAGCATTAAGGGATGATTTCAAGATTTTCCAAAAGGTGATGGTGAAATGATTTTTGTTTTGATGTTTTGAAGGATGGATGAAAGGATTTTGATTTTATTTTGATCCTAAGATGAACCTAAAAGGGACACTTTGTTTGCCTAGACCTAGGTATTGAAGAGCATGCAAATGCTTCCTAGAGACCTTTGTAATCAAGAAATTATTTCATTTGAACATTCATTTTCGAATTTCCAACCAATGATTTTTTGCTTTGGGATTGTGAGTTTTCAACACATATGAAAGTTCATTTTGTTTAGCTTTGCTTAATGACTTTATTTTACCAAAAACACTTTCTTTAGGTTTTCAAACTAAGATGTCCAATGTCTCAATTTCTCCAAACCCCACAAGATATGTTATGTGGAAATTCAATGAACTTAATGCAAGGGTTTTCCTATTGTTTACTTAAGGAGACAAATCGAGATATAATCCAATGTTTAGAAACCTCTAAGGATGTGAATCCCAAGGGAAAGCAATAACATATGGATTGATTCAATTGTATTTATCTTCGAAAGGGTTTGAATTTTGGATGAGGTTCAAGTGTTTGTTTCCATGGTGTTTTCGATCAAGCAATGCATTTTGTAACCCAAGAATAAGTACAATCCTATGGATGTATAAGACAATATTTGTTGGATTCCCACTTGGACAAGTCCAGCTACGATTATCTTTAGCAAATGGTTAGATGCTTGACCCCACTAGCTCCCCTCCACGACACTCACTTATACGAGGCAACCAAGCATCAACACCCATGAAACTCCCATGGCATGTTTTCCATTTCTACTAGAAGACCGTAAAAGTGTGGGGTGGCTTGAGAACAACCGTTCTTGCCTCAACAAATAGTTTAAAGGATTTTGGCAAATTCTAGCACATGGGTTTTAATAAGGACTTTCTGTTTGTGGAGATTGACCCATACGGCAAGAGTCCCCTTTCAGATCTATCTTATTGGAATCAACCGCATGATATTGGCGTTTACTCCAATACCCACATTTATATATCGGTTGGAAATACTCTTGGCTTTAGAGTGTTACCAGTTGAGTCGTTCCCTTGGGTGAGTACTTTTTCCCCAAGGCAGGCCCTCTAGGATAAACAAAAGCGAATGAAGAACAATATTCGTTACTCGATCAATCCTTGTTGGCAACAAGGAGAGAGAATATACACAACAATTCCCCCACTCACACTCACACAAGATGTTGTTCAATTTTAAACCCAAATCGAAGTGTGGAGGTGATTGCTTTGCCTTACCCTAAAGTCATGAAAAAGGCCTTTTGATTCTCAAGATCGCTATAAAGCGCGAGAGAAGCGCATACATCCTTTTTCAATGCCTTTAGTTTAAGTAAGCCTTCACGAAAAACAAAGTTACACTTGTTCTTTTTAAATCCACAAAGCCAAAATGTGAGTTCATTTTAGAGCACCAAAAGACAAATGATAGACACTTTGTTCAATTGTTAATCCAAGAAACAAAATCTAACAAGTTGTGATCCTAAAGTTCATTTTAGCCCTTTGCAAGAAATTGAAAGGTTCTTTTTAAAACCCAAACAAAAACTAGTGTCTTAAGGAAGAAAGAGATAAAAAAATTCTTAACCAAGTGTTAAGCAAACACTAAAGTGTTTAAAAACACTTTGATTTGATGAAACATCCTCCTCATGCCTCTCCTTCCTTCGATTTCGATTTCCAACCTACAAGGAAGAAAAACCAGTCAACTTCTAGAAAATACAGAAATTAAAAAGCAGAAAATAGAAGACACATTAATCATAAATCAAAAGCACGTGCTAAAATTGAATTTTCCCTTTTTACTATCTTCCAGCGTCACAACTCATAATTGCGTCACAGTTTGATTTCCCAGCGGTGCCCTCACAGCGCCGCTTACTAGTCAGCGTCGCTCTGTGTCGAGACAGAGAGCTCAACTGCGTCGCAATTTTTGCCTCGTGTCGCAGTTTCCCTCTACCGTCGCAATTTTTTTAAAATGTTGAAAGTTCTGGCAAGTCGAGTCCAGCGGTGGAGTTTAAAATTCAAATATTTTAGTAGGATGAGTCCAATGTCGCAGTTTTAGTTTTAAGTGGTGCCATATAGCGACGTTGAAGAGTCAGCGGTGCCAAAACAGTGATGCTGAGCTCCCAGCATTGGAATTTTCTGTGTGTGAGTGAAAACGCAGAAATTTTAAGAAAAGATGAGAAAGAATGATTTTAGGCCCTCCTTCTAGCGCCAAATGTGCGAACCCCAACCTTGGTACCTGCAAAACAACAAGAATAAACAAGTTAGACAAGAGATTGCAAACCAAAACAAGGATTCCCCATGAAATCCATTTACAACTTCAAACTCGGAAAGAAAATAACAAAGAACATAATGAAAATGATGAAACAAAAATTAAATCCTAATTAGATGTGCAAACTCATGATCCCATGGGGGAATTGGTTTCAATTTGATGTGAAAATTGGCCCTTTCCCAATTCCCATGATGCAAATTCGATATGTTGATGAAGATTGATCCACTTTGATGAAGAATGGTGAGTACTCCAAGCCAAAATCTACAAAAACCTAGCTATGACTCAATGATAATGGATGAAATTCAAAAGATATTTGAGCATGGTAACTTTGCCTAGATTGTGGATGATGAAATGAGGATATGAGCTCTTTATTTATAGAATTTTAAGATGGATGAATGTCCAAATTTGAGCAATGTGGGACTAACATTCATCCAATGGCATGATGCCACTTTTCAAGCTATGAATGGATGAAGAATGTGCAAGATTTGGGGTTTGTGCCAATAAATGCATAATTTTGAATTTCAAATTTGTTGAAATGACATGTAAGAGGGAAGGGAAAATGCAATAAATGCCACTTGGCTCAAGGCAAAGGACATGTAAGATGAATTTATTGCCTTGTTGGATGTACATGTTGACTTGGAATTTTTGAATTCAAATTGAGAGAATATTCCAAAAGATGCCTTGTGAGGAAAATAGAGATTTAATAAATGAATTAAATCTATTTTCATGTGCAACTTGCATTATCTAGAGGATGGGACATGAGATGAGATTAAATTAATCAAGGATTAATTAATTTAATGAGAGAGGTTAGATGATGTGACCTATTTGATTCAAATTTATGGATTTATTTAAATCAAATAAGAGAAGAATATGACAAGAGATTAATTAAATAAGGATTTTGATTTATTTAATTAAAAGAGATGGTGTTAGATTAAATCAAATAAGGTTTTAATTTATTTAATTTAATGAAAAACTTTAGAGATTTAATCAAATAAAATTGATTATTTAATTAAATAGGGATAATTAGATCAAATGGATTGATTTAATTAACAAAAGAGATGACTTTTTTTAAATAAAAGGGTAAAAAAATTATTAATAATTAGAGAACAATATTACAAAGCATCAACAAGACAAGGCCCAAGAACCGTCAGAACCAAGAAAGGAACAAGAGACCACATCATTCAACAGTACTGGCATTTCCATCAGCAGTAAGAATCCCCTCCAAGTCGCGACAGAGCTCTGGAGAAACCTGTCCCAACTCAACAACATTCCAACCCTCTATATGCTCAGAAGCCTAATGAGCTAGACAACCAACTGCTTTGTTCCACTCCCTCAGAATGTGAACGAAGGACACCATCTCCATCAAAGAGCTAATATGCAAAATCTGCTGAACCAACCTAGTCAACTGCCAGTGAACATCAGACACCTTTCGATCCTTCGGAAAATTTATCATGACTTGCGAATCAGATTCACAGACAACCTTATGCCAGCCCAAAGTAAATGCCCACTCAAAAGTGTATAAGATTGCCAAACCTTCCATAAGATTAATGGGTTGCACCCCCTCATGAACAGAAAAGAAGAAAACCGTTGATCCCAAAGAGTCTCTGCTAATCCCCCCAACCCCAGTAGGCCCAGGATTACCCCAAGAAGATCCATCTGTGTTGATCTTCAAAATGCCATCTGGGGGAGGCATCCATATACCGATCCTAAAAAACCTCTATCGCAGGTGGCGACCTTTCCTAAGGCTAGCAGCCGTTAAAGATGATCCATGAATCCCCAATCTATCCACCACCCCAACATTCCCTTTCCCCAAGAGAAACCCAACATCACATTTAGCAGCCACCATTTCCTGAATCATACCCAGAATTCTTTGCCAGACTTGTTGCACAACCATCTTCTCACCACATAAAATCCTATGATTCCTCTCCAACCAAATCTGCCATAGGATGAAAGTAGGTCCCACATACCACACATCTTGTAGAAAAGAGGCAACCAAAGGAGGCCTACCCAACCTACTCCAAAAGTCAATCAAGGAGGAGGCATGAACATAGGAACAGTTCCACACTCCCCACCAGAAATTCCACAGCTGCAAAACAAAGGAACAATGAAAGAATAAATGAGCGGACTCCTCCTCCCCTCCCCCACAAAGAACACAAACAAAGGGACCCTGAAAACCTCGCTTCCAAATGTTGTCCCAAGTTAAACATCTATTTTGGGCCAAGGTCCAAACAAAACAATTGCACTTTGGCCAAGAAAACTTGTTATAAACTCTCTTCCACCAGGGAACCTCCATCCCCTCCAGCTTACGAGATAACAACACTTGATACCCCGAAGTAATAGAATAGACCCCCTTAGGATTAGGATACCAAGAGAGGACATCCCCATCCAAGAGGGAACTGCAGTGCCTATTAGAAAGGAGATTGTGAAGCTCCGTGCACTCTTCATTCAAACCAACATCAGGACACTTCCATCTCGCCCGCACCAGCTGGTCATTAACAGAGAAGGCCATAAAATCACTCACCCTAGACCAACCAGCTACAAGAAACCTCTGGCACAGAGTCAATAGATTAGGGTACTAAGAAGTAATAAGAGGAAAACCATCCCAAGAATCAGACCAGAAATGAGCCTTCGACCCCCCTCTGCAAATCCAGAAAAGGCCATCCTTAACAAGCGTCGCACCTTTCTTAAGCGTATTCCAAATCATCGAACCTCTCCCCTCCAGGGGAAGTCGGGGAATATCCTGCCAAGCCACACCAGGGAAGTATTTATGAGATAAAATCCTAGCCCAAATATGATCTTGCTCCACACACCATCTCCAATACAGTTTAGTCACCAGCGCTTCCCCAGTCAAGGACGACTGCCTTAACCCAAGGCCACCGAACTGACGCAGACTACAAACAGTATCCCAGTTAACAAGGCTCCACTTCAAAGACAACAAACTACTAGCCCAAAGAAACTGCCTAGCTAAAGAGTCTAAATCCTCAACAAATCCCATCGGGGCCACTTGAAGCATACATCTATAGGTGGGAAGAGCCTACACCACCGACTTGAGCAACTGAACCCAGCCAGCAAAGGACAACCACCTATGAGTCCAGTGATTCACTTTCACCTGAAATTTATCCAAAATATTCTACCAAGAAACCTTAGGCAACCTACCCACACAAATAGGCATACCAAGATAGATCAAAGGAAGACCCTCAATCTGAAATCTCAAGATATGGGCAATCCGCTGCTGAATGGGCACTAGGGTGTTAAAGAAGAAAATGGAGGACTTGTCTTCATTAATCCATTAACCCGAAGCAGCAAGATACACATCCAACACCTTGTGCAAAATGGAAGCTTCCCTAACAGTAGCCATGCCCATCAGAGTCGTGTCATCCATAAACTATAAATGAGACTGCAGGGGCAGATCACCTCCCCACCGCCACCCCTGAATAAGACCCAGATCAACATTCCTTCTTATCAAACACCCCAAACCTTCCACAAGAAGAATAAACAAATACGGAGAAAGGGGATCTCCCTGCCTCAAACCATGAGAAGCTCCAAACAACTTAGAATGCTCACCATTAGTTAACATAGAGAAGGAAACCGAGGTAACACAACTCATAACCCACTGAATCCAATCATTTCCAAAACCAAAAGCACCAAGCATCCGTTGGAGGAAAGACCACCAAACACAATCATAAGCCTTATCCATATCTAACTTGATGAACATCGCCTTATCTTTGGAACTGGCCATTGAGTGAATGGTCTCCGAAGCTATAACAAACCCATCCAAAATTTTCCTACCTTCCACAAAGCCACTCTGTTCCTCTGAGATCAACATTCTCAACCACTTTTTTAATCTCTTAGCAATCAACTTGGTGATAATTTTGTAGATCACATTGCACAGGGAAATAGGCCTAAATTGAATTAACCTATCCGCCCCATCACATTTAGGTATGAGAGCAAGAAAGGTAGCATTCAAAGCTCATAGCATTTGCTTGTTCTTCTGAGATTCCTGAACAACAGCCAATAAATCCAACTTAATAATATCCTAGAATTCTTGAAAGAATTCAATCAGGAAACCATCAGGTCTAGGAGCCTTCCCTTTCTTCATCTAAAACACAGTCTCCTCCAGTTCTTCCAAAGAAATGTCCCCCATGAGATGCTCATTCATTTCCCTTGTGACCAAAGAAGGAATACAGGAAAGAACTTGTACCTCCTCAACAGAACCACCATGTCCATCCTCCCTAAATAAAGATTCAAAATACTGAACAGCTTCATTCAAGATTTCCTGAGAAGAGGAGAGTTTCTCCCCTCTTTCATTAACCAGAACCAAAATAGAATTACCCTGCCTCCTAGCTTTCATCGAGTTAAAGAAGAAAGTAGTATTTTTATCTCCTTCTTGAAGCCACTCAATTCTGGCCTTCTGTTTCCAAAATACTTCCTCTCTCAACTCACACTCCTCCAACATCTTTAGAGCCCTAGGCTCATCCTGGAGCAAGTCAACCGTCACTCCCTCTTCCCTGATCACCCTAGTGATACCATCCAATTCAGATTGAGCACGAGCCTTATCATGGAAAATGTTTCCAAAGCACTGTCTATTCCAACGTTTGAGCTGACATTTGGTAAATTGAAGCAATTTAGCAAAAGTATACATCACCGTACCAAATGCCGATCTGCCAAGCTTCCACCAATCAGCCACATGGACATGTAAAGATGGGTCCCGTAGCCACATGAGCTAAAACTTGAAGGAAGGAGAACAAGGCACACGAGTAGAAGAAATGGAAAGCTTGATAGGCCAATGATCCGAGCCCCTCCAATCCAAGATTTTAGAACTAGAAGACCACAAGCCACCAATCCAATAGCAGGAAACTAGGAAGTGATCCAGCCTTTCTGTAATGCAATTATCCCCCATCCTCTGATTATTCCAAGTAAACTGACCATTACTGGGCTTGATGTCAACCAAATTCAAAGCAGATATGTTGTCTTGAAGAAGTAGCACCGAGGGATCCAACCTTGCATTACCTCCCCGCTTCTCAGTCAACTCAGTAATGGCATTGAAGTCACCAACCATAATCCACGGATGAAGAGGAACCATGCTACACACATACCTAATATGAGACCATAGCAATTGCTTGTCAAGAAGATCAACAGGAGCATAAATATTAGAGAAAAGAATAGACTCTCCCGTTTCAAACCAAGAGGCCACCATAGAAATGGAAGACTTAAAGGATATCCACCAGAGAGGGCAGACCTTTCGAGGGTTCCACAAATAGGCCACACCCCCAGCCAAACCAGTGGCACCAATGCACTGGCACTCACCACTCACCCATAACTTGGGCATCATACCTAACATACCCTCAATCGATAACTTAGTCTCCTGTAGGAAAAGAACATCAGGAGCATTACTTCTAATAAAATCGCGAACAACTTTTTGTCGAGGGTCATTGTTCAAGCCTCTCACATTCCATGATAAAACAATCATTTTAGGGGATTCAAGAAATGAGAATCCAGGGTCTTGACCGACCCTAACTCCACCAAATTTTCCCCTATTAACTTAATCTTTTCCAAATCCTTCTTACGACTAAGCTTGGAAGATTTCTCTCCCACCCCTTTTTTTGAGTCCTTTTGATGAAGACCCAAAGGAGAGGGAGACTTGACACTCCTCCCAATATCAATACCAGCATTCGAAACCACAGGAGACCCATCCCCACCATCCTTCTTAAACTCAGCTATAGGAACTGACTCCACTAGAACACCCATGTGAAGATCTGTGACCATCTGAGAAACTCCAACATCCTGTGCATCCTAAGTAGCCTCAGAAAGGAGACCTAGTTGGCCTATACTCAGAGATCCCTGATCAAGGTTTACCAAACCCGGATTCACTTCCTGCTGGCTAAGATCATCTAACACCTCAAATCTGTTAAAAGTATCCTCATCTTGTCTCTCCTTCAATGTCCTCTTCTGACCCCTATTCGTGTTGTGATCCCTGACAGGGACGTAACCATCTACATCAGCCCCATCTCTAGGGATAGGATTCTTCCCCCTATCAGCCATAGGCGGGTTGTGTGGAGTTTGAGAAGATGAGGGCTCCACAGGCCTAGCCTTTGGACAACGTTACAACAAGTGACCATATTCATGACAAAGACGGCATCAGAAAGGGAGAGTCTCATAATCCAAATGCTGCACCCAAGAGTAAGAACTCGCACACATATCCACAAAATTTGGCAAGGATTTGCTCAAATCAATTTCAACACAGATACGGGCATAAGTCATTACCTTTTTATCCAGAGTTTGTTGTGAGGAGCCGACTGGTTTTCCAAACAAAGATGCTATCAATTGTAGAACATCATCATGACAGCATTCCACCGGAAGTCAAGGAAGCCAGACCCAAACCGGAACACGATTCGGCAGCTCCTCCGAAGGATTGAAACCCGCATGCCAGGGCTTGATATACAACCCCACTTGGTTATAAAAATAGGGACCACCCTCAAAGACCTTATTTCGATCAGCCATGCAATCAAAAGTGACCATGAAGTAATTGTTCTAAGCCAACAACATAATGTCCATTTCACCCTCTGGCGACCAAGTCTGTCGGGCCCAAGACACCAAAAATTGAGGAGAAACCCTCATCCCCAAAAATTTGCAATATAAGGAATGCCTGGAATAATATTCAATATATTTAGCTATCATCTCAGGCGGAATGACCAGCTTGGGTCTCTCTTTGCACCACTCAAGACATCCATTAACTTTGGTGATACGAGATCCCCCCGACATACGAACACTACCATCAACCGAATCCTGAAAGAAAAGGCTATTGTCAATAACTTTTGTTGCATGCAACAGCGACTTTGAGCCAATCGCGGAATGAAAGTCCATGCCTGAAGGGCCTAGCGAAGTTTCCCCCAAAGACATTGAGGCAGCAAAGCCAAAGACAACCATGCAAGGCCGAACACCAACCCTTCCACCAAATAGACCACCTCTCACCACCTATACCCCACACCACACTACCACTCAGAATCAGAGGTAACAACTACCCATCTCCCTCCGCACACCCCTAAAAGGTCGATTCTCCAGCAGCCAAATCCAAGCATGCACGGGCATGCACCACCTCCGAAGCCCCAAGAGCGGACGCACACCACAGTACAGTGTGCCAAGGAATCCCCGGGCGCACAAAAACGTGGACCAAGCCAAAGATCTGGCCACAAACACCCTACATAAATACCCACACCAGAAAAGGAATAGCCCCCCTCGAAGTGGCCAACAAAGCCCACCCCAGCCACGCAGGAATAGAAGAGAGTCACTCATGAGCTAGGGCTTGGATGCCCTAGTTCAGGTCCTGGAGTTGCAAACACGTGCGCCATATCTCATTTCCACATTCTCAAAGAGATGACTTGATTAGATCAAATTATTTATTTAATTAAGAGAGGAATATTGATGAATTTAATCAGATAAGGAGATTTGATTAAATGGTTAGACCGAGGGATGATTTAGGAAGAAACGATGTTAGTAAGTCAGGATCAGATGCACCATGTCAATCAGTATATTTTACGTGTCTACACCACCAGATTTCACCTTTTTCTCCTTCTCAAGAATGTTGGAAATGACTTTTATGAAAGAAAAAACTCCTTTCATAAGGTTTTATAAAGTTCCTTGTAGATATTTAAGTTATCAAATTATTTAAAACATTTAAAATGTTTTAAATATCAACATATTAAAACATTAGGACATAGGAATATTTTTATTTTTCTCCTTTCCACAAAATGGTGAAAATTCATTATGCACAATTAGAACCCTTGGAGACATGATTTTTTGTGAGTGAGCCTAATCAATTAAATAAAACATGGGTTTTCCATCAGATCTCACCCAACAAACCAAAATTTGGTACCTCCTTTATAATCAGGCTTGTGGGAGGTGTTTGTCATACTAGAAAGACTTTAATATATTGCATCATTTGACCTCGCACCTTGAAAAAACTGAAACCATAAACATTTGAGAACAAAATAGGAAATGGGTTGCCCTCAGATTCTTGAAGTTTGCAAGTTTTTATAGCACCAAATATACCTGATCACAGTCAGAAACACATTAAATGGCATATTAGAACTCATCCTGGAAGCAAAAAACTAAATGGGCATACTACCATATGTCCCAAGCAACTTTCTACTACACAAATTTGCATGATGACTCCTAAGTTACAAAATTTTAATTATCAAAGATGGGCATCAGGTAGCTTTGACAAGAAGCAAACCTAACCTTTGTCACCAACTTGAAAGTCCATAGGCACTTCAAATTTGTAAAATTTGAAGGTTCCACTAGTGGCTCATGTTTGGGAATGCATGCCCCTTGAGGGTATGGCGAGATTCCAGATCTCTAGGGTATAGACCAGGTGCCAAATCCATTGGGTGTTATGTAACTACTCATTTGTGCTACATTGGCACCATTTTTCAAACTTCATTTGGTGGCCCTAGGACCCCAAAAATGGAGAACCAATACTTACACCTCTCAAACACTTTATTTTCCACTGTTCGTACTAGGCCAAGTTTGAAGGCATTGCCATTGTATACCTGAAAATCAACATCACTATTGGTATGCTTAACTGGATATCATTGCACTTTCCAATGTCACCATTAACTCCAATCTGAAATATGCAATTAGACACTAACTAAATTGCATTTAACCATTGTGACATTTTACCTTATCCAAATCACTATCATGTTCCACTAAATGCCTACATAGTTGAATTGAAAATTGAAAATATTCATAGTCCATTTGGTAGTTGGCATCATAAACTATGACATCATATTCAATTTGCATATCAAACTTGAAGCTGTCATAAGCACTTTTTTCCAATAGTCCCATCAACAAACACATGCCTTGATTCATTAAATTCAAACTTTAGCTTCAAGTTAGAAAAGTAAGATTGAATAAAAGACTCAGAAACACCTTGGAGTTATCCTCTAATATGTTTCCCATACTTTATATGCATTCATTTTGTGTGAGGAACAAAAAGTGTTCATACACAGGAGTATGCTCATATTGACTTATATTATACTAACTTTCACATTCATTTGAGCACTTCAAATCATTCATACTATTACATGCCCTAATAGTCTAGAAATAAGATTTATCAAAATCCACAATATCCTTGTCCACATTCAAATCAAGGTTATCATGACAAACATCAACCCCATCAACATCCCATGCATCAACAAACATTTCCATCTCAGGTTCATACATGATGTCAAACTCATTCTTCAAACCATCATACAATTCCATGTGAAATGTTTCAAATAAAGGCTCAAAAATTTCAGAACCTAATACTGAGCCAAAAATTTCATATTGATTTTTCATAATATATTCACTGCTATAATGAGTAACATAGTCAATACCACCTTCCACAATGTCAATACGAACATCTGAATCATTTTGAATGCTAATATTTTTAGAATTAACAGTGTTAGCAGACAAACATTCATGTGTACTAGTAACTTCATATGTGTTATCAGTTGATAAGCATGTTGACCTATATGCCAAAGATTCATTGTATCCTAAAATTTGTTCATTAAAAATTGAACAAACATCTTCGTTTTCTTTCACACTAGTATACTCCTCATTGAAAGAAAACATGTCCATTTCTACAAAGAAGCAATCATATTTAGTCTCACCACTAATTTCATCACCCATTGGTTTCACATATAAATCTAATTTTTTTAGAACATCAACACACTTCCCAATGTTATGCACATCTACATCCTCTTTATGTAAAACAAATATTTCCATCTTTGTTTCATATAAACAATCATGAGCAACAATGATATAATCACATTCATTTGCATCATATTTAACATCAACAATATGTTTATCATTTTTGACACTGTGCTTAGGATCTAGATATTGAACACACAAGTTTTTATCTTCAAATTCATTATCACTCATAGGGTTAGTATAATCTACTAATAGTAAACTTGAACTTGTAATGTCCCTAATATGAGTTATACCAAATCTATTCTAAATTATCAATTTTCTAAGCAATGGGTCCTAGAGGATACCTTGAATTGGTTTAGTCCTTGCAAACAAGTTAGAGATCAATCACCAAAATAGCCTAACAAGTATAGAATATTAGTACTCCACATTGAACATCAAAATTAAGCAAGAGTAACTCTATATTAGATATCATAATTAACATTAGCAACTTCACAATGAGCTAACTAATCCAATCACTAACTTACTTTGAGGTTGCTCAATTACAGGCCACATGAAAGAGGATGTTGATAGGACATCTTGGTCTCTCCCTCCTCATGTGGTACATGCCATTCATATGAGGAGGTCCCCTAGGCCTCATGTGGTGCATCCATTCATATGAGATGACCTAGTGAGACTCTCAATCCTCTTGTCATCATCCTTTTCCACTTCCCCTAATTAATCATCCCCTCTTGTTACACCATGGTAGGAAGGTGAGATTACAATGTTTACTCTGGTGATCAATATAGACCCAAAGGCAGTACCCTTTGACACAAAGGAAAGTACCCCTCTGGCCCATGTGGGCTCATCTTTTCCCCCCAGTGGCATATCTAGGAGAGACCTCATTGCCACATTCCCTATGTAATCCTTCCTTCCCACCATGGTGAAACATGAACATAATAATATAAGCAAATGACCGATTACAAATATACACATCAGAACTTATATATATATATGAACATGTTACAAATGGAGATAAATAATAATAAGCGCATCTATTGACTGTCCTTTGATTCTACTATATATTATTAGCAGAAATTCAATTTATAACATCTTAAATGTTACTCGATGGTAGATGTAATCTGCACTTAATGGTTCCCTGGGTTGTGATATTCTTAATCTTTTGTCTTGATCCAGTGTTGTTAGTGTAGATCAAACATATAGGAAAACTACTTATAAGATTCAATAATTGCTACAAGCATCATTATTATATGATCATACATAGCATGTAACTATTTCATAACTATATATATTATCTAATTATTTAATTTCAGTCTTTCAATAATCACTAGCTATGAGCATATATACTTATTTCTCTGATAATAATATACTAATATATTTGTTGAGTATCTAATATATTTGCTGCTATCTTTGAGTTATTTTATTTTATTTTAGTTTTTAAATCTCCCTTTTTATGTTTCTTTTTTCATCCATTGTACCATGTGATTTTTGACTTATCTATGTTTATGGCATATTAATAGACACCACTGCTCATTTTCCAAGGAGTATGTCCCTTGGTATCTTACCGTGCTATTTTTGAAGGGACATGTCAGCCCGTCATTAATCATGTCTTTTTGGTTATGTTGGTGATTGCTTCCCTTAACTAGGCTAATCATGGCTTATGGTTGTGGTGATCACTATAGTTTAAGAGTGATTCCTATCCTTTCATAGGAATCAATACTTTCAAATTTTCACTAGGGATCGATGCCTTTTGGGTCCCTTAGTTTGCTATTAGTATATTTTTTTAAAATATTTCTTTGTTTGATATATATTGTTTTTCTTGTGAATATTATCATTATTCTTATGATATTTATAATTAATAATTTGTATTATTTTAATATTTATATGAGAATGTTATCATATGATAATTATAATAATAGTATTTAAATTGCTAATATTTATTTTGTTAATATTTATAATATTATATTATGATTATAATTATAGTAATATTAATTTATTAATATTTGTAAATACATAATTTGTCACTTATTTTATTTATTTGTATCTCAACACTTAGTTATTTTAATGTTCTATTTTAGGGACATGACATAACTACATTCCAAGTATTCATCATATGAAATTTTTTCATTCACTTGTGAACACATGACTTCATCAACATTCACATCATTGCAGTCTTTATGTGAAGAAAACACCTTTAGATCATCCTTATAGAAGCATTCATAATCCTCAAAAAAATAATCAGGTTTGCTATCATCATGATCCTCATCACAAGAAAATTCATCACTACATAGACTATGTTCAAAATCTTCAGAATGAATGCTTAAAATTTTATTTTCAATATCATGACCACTGATTTGCAATGAGATAACTGTAGCACTTGCACTATTGCCACTAATCAAACATGACATGGAATGAAATATTGTATCTCTTTTACTTCTTCATTAACCAAGATATTACAAGGAAAGATTTCATGCATATCTATTTTGTCATTATACCATGCATCTTTATCTTCATCATTGTTATATTGATCTACATATATGTTGCTTGTGGGTTGACTATAATCATTATCCTCCTTTAGACAATTTGGATCTTCATTTTTTGATATACTCTTTTTAGTTATGTACATCGTGTTCTAATTTTACTCAATAGGACAACAACCATTTATATTTTGGGATATCACACTTTGTGCATAATCACATCGAGCTCTTTCAACAATTTCTATCCAATCAAATACCTGATCAAAATTATGAGGTTTCGACTCTTTTGGAAAGGAACTCAAACTTGACTCATAGATTTCACAAAATAAATCAATGCACATTGAACCTGAGGTCAATTTTTTGAGGACCTTCAACAAGGCATCCAAAAACCTTAAAAAAAATGATATGGTGATTCTCCCTTGTGCCTCTTTGAGTCAATGATTCTTGAACAAAAGACATAGGATCAACATTGCTCAAATTTTGCTCATATTCAACTTGGAGTTCATCATTAGTTACATTATGCAATGATAGATTGACTATAACAACAAAAAAATTATCATCTTGAAAATCATTTTTATTGGCTATTCCATAAATTTCATTTGCATCATGAGATGTACTAGGGAAACCAAGGGAAGCAAGACAAGGAATCAAAAAAGTGGAAAATGACTCAAATAACTAGTACATATGGGCGAGGATAACGTATAAGGAATATACTAGTTATCTTTCAACATGTCACTCTACTTCATATGACTCTAACATGTACAAGAAAAATAGCCTAAATAAGGATGATCCATATGAATCATTAAAAGGGACATAATAGAGTACTATTCTGCATGCAAGGCCATTTTAATAGGGGACTTTAATGCAAAAAATAAAAATAAACAAACATTATGCCTCAATAGAGAAGAAGGCTTAATAATAATTTTATATGGTTAAGAGGGAGACAAGACTTATCTCTTGGGAAAAAAGGAGGTATTTCATAGTTTGGAGTTGAATTTTGCAGATATGCAACCTTCATGATTTGATCATATGTAATGACATAAGGGCATGGTTGAGCTCTTGAAACATCACATGTAAAACTTATAATGGGAAAAGTGTAGTGGACTACAACATTTGTTTGTAAAATGTTATGCCAAGGTTAATGGAGGTCAAGATAGGAATATGCCCTATAGATATGAATTTTAAATGTAATATCGTATACATAAAGATCGGTATGCAAAAAGGTGACCAACAAAGGGCTAGTATTCAACTAAGTATAAAAGTGGACTTCCAAGGAAAAATCCTTATGACCCATGAGAATCAAGACACTTTTAAAATGATGCTTGAAAAATAGTTTTAGATAATAAAAGATACTCATAGCTTTAGAAAAAATAAGGGACAATAAACGACAATAACATGGTGACAATAATACACAAAGCTCTCATAGCACAAAGTAATTCTAGGGCTAGAAGTGGTAGCAAAGAAAAATTGGAAAATTTGTGGTATGATGAAGAGTGCAAGGCAAGAAAAGAATGTTTATATTCTTAAGAAGGGAAAAATGACTTAAGAAGTGTGTGGAAATTAGTGAGATCTAGAAAATAAGAATACATGAAAGTAAGGAGGAAGGAGCTAATTTCTCTAGGGAAGCATAATTTTAGAGGTTTTGGAGGGAATTTACAAGGCTAGAGCAAATGATGTGAATAAAAAAATAAACGTCTATTGACTAGATTATGCAAAAATATTCTACGAAAGAGACCAAAAAAAGACCCCTAGTAATTCACACTAGGTGAAAACTCTTCCCCACAAAGGATATAAAGGAATGAATTAAAAAGTTGGCAATATGCCAAGCTTAAGACATAGTTAGGTTACAAGCCAAATTCTTAAAATGGGCCTTGGTAGGTCTTGCACCACACAACAAAAAGAATCTTAAATAGGGTCATTCAACATGGTTTCTTAACATATTAGATAATTAGTGTCATCACTCATCTCCTTAAAATAATTTTTTTCAAAAACTTAATAAGCTATCATACTATAATGATTAATCACCTTTTTAGAAAACTCTAAATAGAAGTATGGTGGAATTTAGAATTAGCCTTTGGGAAAATCAAGAGGGTAAGAGGGTCAAAGGACAAGTGAATTTTAGGCCAAGTCAATCTACAATTGACCATTGTAACAGTTTTAGACATTTGATTGAAAAAGTTTGGGAAAAAAAAGGGGAAAGAGACTTTTGTTGTTTTATCGATTTCAAAAAGGCATTTGACATGGTGCCTAGAAATAAAATTTGGGGCAAAATGGAAGAGTTGGGAAAACCAAAAAACATACAACAACAATCCATATGCTTTATGATCAAGGTCAAGTCAAAATTAGAACAACGGATGGCTTATCATAATTTTTTGAGAGTGACATTAGAGACAAACATGGATTTCACTATCCTCCACTTTGTTTGGGCTACACATAGACAAGTTAAGATGGGTTGGTGCTCACCTAGACACATTTGTGGTAAAGTTAATGCTATATGCAAATGAACTCATCTAAATGGTAAAAATGACACATTGTCTGCAAGAAAACCTTAGAGCTCTAGAAATATTTTGTTGAGAGGTGAGAATAAAAATAAACATTGACAAAACCAAGATCATGATCTTTAGCTTAATAAGAAAAAAAAATCAAATTTGATTATGAAGGAAGCCCCTTGCAAGTGGTAAACAAGTAGAAATATCCATGCATTGATTTTCATAGCAACCTTAGTTGGGAGACTTGTAGGACAAAATGATATAATGGGAGGAAAATCTCTAGACATGCCTCAAAAAAGATCTAGATCAACTGAGCTATGAAATTGGAAAATAAAGAAGACATTATTTGGGCTACTTGTTACATTGGTGGTGTGGTATGGTTGCAAATTTTAGGGTAACAACAAGTCAATGCATTGAAATGGAGACAAAGAGAAAGTTACAATGATAATTAATTATAATAAATTTCAAAATAAAAGCCACTGTCCTATATGAGATCATCCTAATTGAGGCTAGAACCTTTCTAGTTGAAATGGTGATGATGATTCAACTACTAGGATATTTGAAGAGAATAAAGAATATGGAAGGACATCATTGACCTAAAATAGTAGCAGAGGAAAAGTTAAATAGAAGAAAGAACGCATGGATTAAGAAAATACCAAGTGGATGAATAAATGAGCAATTGACATGAAAGATTGCCCAAATGCAGATGTAAAAATCAAAAGGCATGTGAGAGAGAAAGTCAAAGTAGTCATGTGGATACAATAAATGGGAAAAAAAGAGAGTATTATGTCAAGCAATCCAATCCTAGATATGAACACACACAAAATAACTATGTAGGAGTGCATAGAAAATGAAAAGCTAAAATTTTAATAGCTCAACTCAAAACTAGCTCACATCATTTTAGGAGTGAAGCAGGGAGGTGGAAAACATCGAAGGAGTGGGGTGGTAGGATTTTTCATTTTTGTACATTAAGATCAAGAAAAATGGAATGATATTGTATCATGGAGTGTATGGCATATGAGAACATACAAATCAATTGTGCTAATGCTCTAAAAGTAGAATCTTTGACAACTTTATTTGAGGAGGAACATATAGAAAAAATAACATATTACTTATCAAAATTCATAGTAGAAAATTTATGATCAACAAAGAAATAAGGAACAATTATAAATATAGGTTGTGGTTTGTTGGATGAGACTTTTGTTTGTTGCTAAACTGTTCAACTCTCAAATCTTATAGATTGCATGATTTCTTAAACATCATTAAAAACTTTTCATTCCATTTCATTAAAGTAGGGTATTGAGGTCCTTGCACCTTGTATCAGGTGCATCTTCAATAAGGTTATTCAAGAGGGCTTCCCAAAAGATGGATGACTAGTGTTGCCCCTATACAAAAGTGGTGACACTGACAACCCATCAAACTACCACACTATTATGATTAATCCTCTCCTTGGAAACTTTTTGGAAGCATGGTTGGATGCAAAATCAATAGTTGGGTTGAAAAAGAGGGAAACATAGCTAAAGGACAAGCTGGTTTTAGATTAAAACACTTCATTATTGATCATAGTGTTACCCTTAGGTTCTTGATTGAAAAAATATCGAATATACAAGGAGATGTGGCTTTTTGTTGCTTTGTAGACTTAAAAAAATCCTTTGACGTGATACTGTGAGGCAAGCTATATAATAGAATGGAGGAATTGGGAGTTCCAAATGTGCTTAGAGCAATTGTTCATAGGCTTTATGATCACATTAGGGCTAAAATTAGAACTAATGAGGGAATTTCAAAGTGCTTTGATAGTGATATTAGCATCAAACCAGGTTGCTCACTTTTCCCAAAATAAGATTGAAGAGTGGATAGACAAGATTGGTGGGGAGGGAATTCAATTGGCCAAGTATGCAATAAAGTTACTCTTATATGTAAATGATCTCATATTAATTGCTAAAAGACTCATGGTTTGAGAAAACACTTGAGGGCTCTTGAAACCTTTCGTCAGGAAGTCGAGATGCAAGTGAACACTACCAAAGCCAAAATAACGATCTTCTCACTATGAAGGAAGAAGAAACAAATTAATTTTATCTTTGAAGGCAATCCGCTAGAAATAATGGATGAATACAAATATCTCAAGCCTGATTTCCACAACAAACTCAATTGGGAAATGTGCAAAGAAAAAAAATCAAGGAGGTTGGAAAGTGTTATAATCCCTACAAAATAGATGTAGAGACACTCTGTTATGAGATTGAAAAACCTTTGTTACTCTAGTGATTCTCTATGAGTGTTAAATTTGGAGCAACAACATGTCAGATAAGAAGTGAAGACAGATTGAAAAAATCTAGAAGCATCTAATCATAAGAAACCTTGAATTAAGACTATTGTTCCTTTATGAGATTTTATTGGCCGAGACAGGTACCTTACCCATGGAAGCATTGGCAATGGTTCAATTATTAAGTTACTTATAGGTCTAGAGTATGGAGAACCATCATTGACCTAAGCTAATTATACATGAACAACTAACTAAAAGAAATAAAACATGGATGGAACAAAATGACAAATAGATAAAAAAGTGGGATGTTAATATGCATGAATGTCCAAACACAAATAAGGAAATAAAAAAAACATGTGAGAAAAATTTAAGAATGCTATATAGACAAAACAATAGGGCATAAAAAAATTTAACCCCATGGGGGACCATGAAGAAAAAGCTAGGTACATAAGAGTGAATATTAAATGGAAAGCAAAAATGTTGATAGCATAATTAAGGACTAGTTCTCATCATCTTAGATGTGAAACTGACAAATGGATTACCTAAAGATGAGTGGGAAAAAAAGAATATGCTGATTAAAGAGGAGTGGGAAAAAATAATATGCTGATTTTGTAACAAGAGAATGGTGGAGATAGAATGACACTTCATCATGGAGTGCTCATCGTATAGAGACATCCGAGTTAGCTATGAAGACACCTTACAAGTTGATAATTTAAGTACCTTATTTGAGGAGGCAAGGTTCAACAAAATTGCAAACTTCATCATCAAAATCTACTGTAAAAGATCTGATCTTGACCAGAGTTTACAAACTTTATAAGACTTCTCTATTGAAAGTCATATGCTGCTCTTAGATCCCTTAGAATGAATTGACCTCATAAATGTTATTAAGATATTTCATTTCATTTCAAACATTTCAAATCCCTCAAAAATATAAGATTATGATTAAAATAGCCGCGCAAGCCTTCCTTGAACACCTCGACAAATGAAGATTTGCTAGAGAAATAGAACGTGGCGAACAAAAATTGTTGTAGCAGATATATTTTTTGGTTATCCATTTAAACTATTCGTCAAACAAATAATTTTATTGACTCTGTTCAGTGTTTTAAAATTTTTTGTTAAAAATTTATTAACCATCACACGGCCTCTTTTGAATTGAACCATAATCAGTGCTTGCACAGGGCATTCGACATCCGTATTAGTGAGAGTGGTTGTAAGGGGAATAAATGGCCGAAGCAATGGAAATGGATGCAACAAAAGACGTGGATCTCTTCAACGCTGCAGCGTCTGGAAATGTAGAGGCCTTCCATGAGTTGTCAGCGGAGCAACTCAAGAAAATCATATGTATCAGGAACGAAGACGTTCGTTCCCTCCTCCACGTGGCGGCTGCCGCGGGCCATCTTCAGGTAAGTCCTAATATTTGCTGTTTCAAACCCTCCTCAAATTCAGTCTTTGGAAAACATATTCAGTTTTTTGTATGTTATTTGTACTTTGTTTGATGTTGTGTCACATGCAAACCATTTCAAAATTTGGATTCAATTTGGTTGCCTGTTTGGGTTTTCGATGCTGTTTTTAAGGGCGTAGATTCTTTTGTTTGTAAACGTTGTTTTCGGTGGGAAAACAAATTATGAGTATTTAAGAATTTGATTGTCTTGTCAAGGGTACAGAGTCTTTGGATTGGAAGTATTGTTTTTGGTAGGAATGTAAGAGGTTTTAAGAATTTGATTGTCTTTTTTATGGGTGTAGCGTCTTTAGATTGGGATCTCTCTTTTCAGTAGGAGAATTTGTAAGAGTTTTTACTAAATCGGTGTTCTTTTTAAGGATGCAGAGTCTTTGGATTGGAAACATTATTTTTATTACGAAAACTTGTAAGAATTTTCGAGAACGTGATGGTCTTTTCAATGGTGCAGAGTCTGGGATTGGAAACATTGTTTTCAGGAGGAAAATCTTGTAAGAGTTTGTAAAAACTCAATGTTCTTTTAAGGTATGTAGAGACTTTGGATTGGAAAGTTGAAAACAGTGCTTTCAGCAGTAAAACTTATAGGAGTTATTAGTAATCACAAAAAATAATTATACAAAAACCTCCAATACATAAAATATAATAAGTAGTAATCGCACTAAGGAATAATTAGGGGAATCTGCCACTTTATTTGTAGTGATCACAAGATGGTAATGGTCCAAGTAAGATGCCAGTTTCATGTGGTGACGCTCTTGTATTTTGGACTAAAATTTTTGAAATTGCAGATACTGTTTTTTTCCCACTGAGAATAAAATGTGACTAGCATTTAGAAGTTTGTACTAAAGCATACAAATCCTTTGGCTTATATACTATTGTTCTGAATACTTGTCTATAGGATGTCCTCACAGCTTTAGGACTTCTCGTAATGTATTGGCTTCTACCTCAAAAACTTCTTATACATCTAGCAAGGCCAATACATGTGCTGTACATAATGCATCTTTTAGTGCCTAAAATGCTTTATCATGCTCTGTTCCTCAGTTAAATGTGATGAACTTATTATAGAAGTTCATGATCTCCAGACTTCCAAAAAGCAAAGAACACTTTTTATGTTAGATTGGTAGGTATGAGCATTATTTTAGTACTTGAACTTTCTCAGGAACAATATGGAGATCCTGATAATCAATGAAAAATCCTAATTAAGAAATAAAGTTCTGGCTAAAAGAATGTTTTTGACTTTAGTTTTCAGCTTGTGCCATTTGAAAAGGTCAACAATGGTCTGCACTTGTTGAAGATCATTTCAAATATTGCTGTATCATGGATAATCATGCAGATAACAAATGAGAAACCTGCTATATGCAATTTGATAGTACAAGTGTCAACAAGTCTCATGAAGCTTGCTGGAACATTGGTCAATTAAAAGGCAAAACGTGCTGCCAGTAAAGTTCAAGTTTTCTCTCAAACGAGTCTTCTCAATATTAGGTGGAATATGATATATCTACTGAGGTTTACAAGTCAGGTCTAATTTGCCAAAGCTCTTTTGGATAATCCTTGTACATCTTAATTTGTCAAAGCGAGATTTAATTCCTTAATAAGGAGCTGCCTGAATTTTGTTTAAGGCACTTGTTTCTAATGGTAATCCTGTTGAGATCTTTGGTCTATGTACTGCCATTCAATGTTGCTTTCTGGAACTAGGAGTGCTAGTGAGCCATAGTGAGAAATGCTAGGTTGAATCTTGCCTTAATTTATATGCTGTGTAATTTGCTCTTCATGTTCTGCAACATATATAAAATATTATAGACGTCTGATAATAAGCTGGTTTCAGAATTTGTGAACTTTGTATTTGGTTTGGAAGTTACAAACTGGGTATGATATCAACAAAGTGTTTATAGTTGACACGGGAAGAAACTCTTTCTATACCTTGAAACACTGGAGTTTGCATCCAAGATTTTCTTAATTGCTTTGAAGACTTTTAATTTTGTCTCTCAGCATGGTGGAGGATACAAAGTGCATATTGCTTGATTGTGTTCATTAAATTTGACTTATGCCTGCCAGAAAGGAAGAAGAAGCTGACTTGATTTTGTGTATTTTTCTGGCCTTACGAAGCTTATTAATTTGTGGTCTGTCATATAGCTATGGGGCTCTTCTGTTTTGATATTACCGAGGAGAGTGTTACAATTATCTGTGGATTAAAATACTTTCTATACTGTATATGTGGTACATGGCTGAGAAGATAGCCAAATTAGCATTGAATCAACCTTAGTGTATGTGGCTGAGCATATGTTTGTGTAGGCAGATTGATGATGTCAAAAACTAGATTGTCTGGGCTTATATTGTGTATTATAAATTGGACCCAGATCGTTAACTTGCAATTTTTAAGGAATAGGGACTCCTTGTCCACTGACGAGGTATTTAGTAGTTAATATGACTAGTTGAGGATTGCTAGAACATGAACTATATTTTAGGATAGCACGATCATTCCTAAGTGCATGTAGTTCTGTTACAGATGTTTTAATTTTACCTTTTCATCCTTGAAACACTCCTCATCTGAGCATCCATATGTTTTACAAACATTACGATAGTTTTGAAGATCTTTCCCATTGATGTCGTTAGCCCCTTTAATCGTTGACTTTGCAACATTAGACACATAAGTGTAAAGTACTTAGTGAAGGACTGGAGCTGCTTTGGTCAATTGATTAATTCTCCTTTGATGGATGGGTAATGGACTAGTTCACTGTATTTCTGGACATTCTCATCTTCTGTTTGGTATAATGAATCCACTTCTTGGTATCTTCTGACAGTACTTAGAAGTATAAAATCTTCATCAAGAACTGCCTTCAGGTTCCATTGTTGGATAGGAAGTTCTTATATTTGTGAAGAGTCGTTGAAGAAAATTTGTAGCCATGATAGCATTTTGTCTTCTCACATGCTTCAAGATTCATTTTAAAATGTTTTTCTTAAGGAGGTATGAGTTTAAAAGTTTGTCTCTACAGTTCTGAACCGTGCATCTAATTTATTAGCACTGATGGTGCCATCCAAATAAATCCTGCTTTGTGGGGAGCATTTTTCTACTGCGCAAGATGCATAGACCTGGTCATTGTATGATAAATTGTTCTTAACCACATTAGTTCCTCAAGCTAAATTGTGGCTTTTATGTAGATATTGGAATGTTATATCTTCTTTTTTGGTCATTTGATGAAGTATGCAGTCTCTCCTTCCTTCTGTGTATGTGTATGCTATATATGTGGATAGACACACACATTCAACCATACACAAATGTCCTAGATACTCACTTAAGCAAGTAAAGAAAGAATTATAGATTTGCTAGACTCAAATAAATGATAAAACTCAAAATTATGATATCTTGCCTCAAGGGACTTAAGTAGTATATTCCCTTTACAAAAGTATAAAAACCATTGTGAAAGTACAATGAGAAGCTCTGAGTAACACAATTGAACCATGCGGTACTTTGTAATAAATTACTTTCAATAAAAAGCCTTGAACCTTAGAAGCAAATCGCATAGGAAAATTTTGACACCCTCATTTAGAAAACACACAAAAAAGAAGAAAAGACCATTAATATTTTATAGCTGGCAACCTTTAAAGAAAGGGACTGCATTTAAAGGGGGGAGTACTTGAGCATGTTTTTTTCAAAAGTTTTATTATGGTTAATTGCTTGTAAACTTAATCCAATTTTCATCTTGCAATGGTGGGAGGACATGGCTGGTGGATTTTTGGAGGTTCAATTTCCTTCACTCAGTGTCACTGGTGAGTTTATCTTCTGATCTCATGTACAATCTTTTCATTGGTTCACAACCACAATCATGGACCAAGAAGTGGTTTGTGCTTGGGATGATTGTTCACTGCTACTCTTGTAGATGCCATGGAGGATTTGTAGTGTGGAGCCTGTAAATACTGCAGAAGACTTATAGTGAGGAAACTGGTCAGAGATGTAAACACAAGGTTTCCTTTGAGAAATATTCTGCTAATATAACCTTGTTAGTGTGGTACAATGGTCCTTCAAAGTAAATACACGTGCTATGGTTTCAAACACTGGATGCTGCATACATGTTATTGGAGATGTCTGAGATTGTAATTTCAGAAGATGGTAGAATTGACAGCTGGACCATTTCACACTACACATAGCACTTTTACTGGTTGGCTGAACATAATATCATGATAAGCTCATTACCCTAAGTATACAAATTGAGCATAGCAATGGAATTCTGGTGGAGATGAAATGACGTTTGGATGCTACAGAAAGGTATAGTGCACAAACATAAATGGAAGGTTGATTGAATCAGCTGTTTCCTCCTCAAGCTGAAACTAGCTTGTCAAGACAGGAGGGTGTCTGACTTTGAAAGTGCAGGAGGCTTGCCAGAGGCCTGATCACAGGTTTTGATACCAAATTGATATGGTATTGTAGATGGATCAAAGCAAAAAGACTCAAGAACAATTTTTGTGAAGACATTTGTCAAATCACTTGCTTAGAGAATACAATTGTATTCTCAACTCTAATAATTGAACATGGAAATAACTTCTGTAAACTGATGGTTTGACAGCGCCATGTTGCCTCTCTTGAAGTACAGTGATATGCAGTTAACATGTATGTATTTAGCTAACCACTAGGAATTGAAAATTTATTCTATTTCACTAATCTTTGCATTGATATATATTTGAGATTCAATTTGCACATCAACAAGTACTCAAAAGTATGTAAATTGAGTGCACATCAAGCATGGGCACAGACATAATGTATTGTCACTTCAGAGTTCAGACATAGTTGTATAATTCTGTTGCATCTTAGTAATGATCCTGAGAAGTGAGAACCATTCAGACCGATGGAAACCGTATAGGGATAATATGCGATGTAGTAGTTTACATGTTGAGTTTAATAAATTGTCAGATAGGCCTGTACACAATTCTGAGAAATATGTTTACAAACCTCCATGCACTTGATAAGGCAAAACAATATTCTTTTCTCACAGCATATCAAGAAATCTTGTTCATGCCACGTAAAGTGAGAGGCTGTTCTGGAAATTTCACAATGTTACATTGGGTTTATGATCTCCTTATGTCAATGGTGTGAAGTCTCTGAACCTAAGCCTGAACAATTGATTCTTTTTGCTGTCAAATTAGAAGTTAGAAATTTTTCACTTTTATCTTCAAAGTTTGTGTTGAAATTGTGTGTTTACAACTGCATGCACTACTTGATGCCTCTAATAACTGTAGATAATTTAGATTATGTATTTTAAGTTCTGTATTAGACTACTGTCCTATAAAATAAAGAAATCTAATTCAGAGTAATACTTTGTATGGTTTTAATGAAATTGAAGATCTTGACTTGAGCAAAGCTACAGAATTTTGATACATTTCATGTAGGTTTTAATGTCTGAGCAGTACTGTTAATCAATTCCATGGCATTATGTATGGTGAATGTTGTGGGAAAATTTTTAGGCACATTGTTCCATGTGAAAGTTTGTATGTGAACATGAAATCTTGTTGTGGCAGCTGGGATTTGGCAGCATAGAGACCTTAAGACTGCTATATATAATGAGCCATAGAGTGATGAATACATGCTAGTGTCAACAATGTGAACATTGTTATTTAGGGTCCATTTACTGAGAATCACTTCACTGGCCTTTTCTCATACCTTGCGGCCTATAAAATAATTAACAACTTATTGTAATACTATATTGCCCTCGCCTTATGAATTTTATAACTTCATATTGGATGGCAAGTAGTCCTGACTCCTCATAGATAATTGGTTCACATTGGATTGGGTGTTTTTAATAGAGCAGTTTGAAATTCCCAGCCCCTCATTTGTCAGACTTTTTCGAGTTATTTTTTCATTCTTTACTATCTTTCAGACCATGTCAATCTATCAGACCACATGCAATTTTTCTAGTTGTCTATTAGACCAAGGTGATTTTGCTTGTTGTCTGTCAGGTCATAGGCTATTTTGCTTATTAACTAGTACTACACTTCTCTTTGGTCTTGGGCTTCTGATATTATGCACTCTATTCTATATGCTGAATTATAGTGTTACTTGTCTTGTACTTGTAGTATACATTTTATGAAAGATGTCTATTGTTGAAGTAAATGTCCATTCTTAAGTTTTTCTTATTGTTTATATTTGATGTGTTTTTTTGGTGTAAATCACGAGTATAGCTAACCATGCACTTCTATGCTGTAGATTGCGTTGCTTTATGTAGGTGCAAAGTTAATTGCAAGATGGATTTGGTTGATCTTATTGCTAGGACATTGATCTATCTCAGTTAGTTTTCAGTTTTCATCGCATTATCCTTTAGACTAATGTCTTAGCTACAAAAGAAACTTGTATTTGTACCCAATGATAAGAGATCAGAAAACATCTATGTAGTGTCTAACCATTTTTTATCTTCTTGGGTTGTCTTGACAGATTGTTCGCATATTAGCAGGTATTGACCCATCTGTAAGTGGTATAAATGACGGGGATGAGGAAGGATGGACTCCACTTCAATCTGCTGTGAGCAGTGGTAGAGATGATATTGTTGAAGTTTTATTGCAAGCGGGTAGGATTCTTTGACAGTGCTCACCTAATGTCTATAAAGTGGTTAAAACTTTAGTGCCAAGTGCAATTTGGGATTGTTTTGGATTATGAAAGATTGTTTTAGAAGGTTCTTATTGATGTTTCTTGCCAAATTATGCTCTTTCAATGTCATGGAGGAGTTGATGTCATGTCTTGAAACTTACTATATTCTTATAAATAAATTAGCAAGCAATTGCAGAAACAGAATTATGTAGACTATAGATCCCATCTCTAACTGGTTTCATTTTAATTCCAAGCTGGAGTTAATTACAGTGATTTGTGTAGCCATGGGGTTTAGATTCTAATTTTATTTGTACGTTCTATCTTGAGTTCATTGAAATTATTTTGCTGTCAGGCATGGTAGTTAATACAGTAAATGGATGATTCATTAAAAGTGTTTTGTTATTCTTCGTATTGCCAGGTGGGATGTGTTGCCCAATGCCAATCACTTGCTGATAAATATTGCAATCCAGTATGCTTTTTCTTGTCTGTAGAGATGCAATTCTTACCCTAGTAAATTTCTGAATGAATGGAGTGGTTTTTCTATCAGAGTTAGTCCATCATGGTGAAATTGAAAAATGAGTATTAGCCAACAAACAATTCCCTCACTTGGTGAAATTTACACTCTTTGAGAGTTCTGCCAAATCTCAGAAGCCTTTCAAACTCTGAGTGTCTAAAAAGAGGGCCTAGTGGAAAAACATAATAATTGGCCACTGCCCATCAGTTACAGTATTTCCAAGCATACTCTCCAGGTAGATCTGGATTGAGCCAGCATGACACATTAGGAATAAGATCTTACTTTATTACGGTTAAAGAAAGAAAGAAACAAATAAAAAATAAATTATATAGATGTCTACAGATGACCAAAGTAGGTGAATGAGATGCAAAAGTAAAATGATAAATCAGTTACAATATAAAAGTATAATGGTAAGAAGATCTCTAGATTCTGAGAGTTATTTTTACAAAAAACATGAACATAAATATAAATAATGAGGGTAAACCAAAAGAAGTTAATCCCCTAGTCTCATGATCCAAGTGGAAGTACAAATAATCATGTCAGTGGAAAACTAAGTTACCGGTTCGGGTTCGGGGACGGGTTCGGGTACGAGAACCCGGTACGTGGGTACGGGCAAATTTTTTTTAGGGGTTTGGGTACGTATGGGTACATGTGTATATATATATATATATTAATAATTTAATATATTATAAATCTATATATATGTATTATATATACAAAAAAATAAGAGAAATATAGAGAATTGTAAAACTAAATCATTTCATAGTATGATACTTGATCATTGATCAATGCCAAATGCCAAAGATAAATATTAAATGCCAATTGATAGTTGAAAAATATTCAAATAAAATTACTGAATTACAAAATGTAGTTCATGAAACATTGAAACATGATTCAATGTTCATTGTTCATGTGCTCATCAATCATCAAAAGGATTGTCAGAATCATCATGACTTGGATTTTGAGTGGTTTCAACTTCAAAATCATCATCATTTGAACCCAAAGCGGATCCAACACCATGTGATATGTCATCAATATCACCCACATCATCCATAGTGGCTCTAGCAAGATCCTGAATGGTTGCATCCAAGTCAGTAGACTCGGGTGCTACATCCCAAAGCCTCGCTGCCCCCTGCCTGTATTGAGGATCCTTACGTGACAGAAGACGCAAATTGGAATGAATGTACACTAAGTCTTCAGCTCTTTTTGCAGCCAACCGGTTACGCTTCACTGAGTGGATAAAGGAGTATGTACTCCAATTCCGTTCAGCGGCAGAAGAGCTTGCAACCTGGAGAGAAAACCAACAAAATTAAAAATAAAATAAAATAATGCAAGATAAATTCAAGAATGTTAAGTGTTAAATTTTACAATACAAGTGGCAAAAAAAAAAAAACTTGTGAGAGGATCTTGATTGCAAGAGGTTGGAGGTACATATAATCTTGACCATGGAGGTACCACCATGTAAGACCATCCATTTTGTATTGGTCTCTAGCAACAGAAGCATTATGATTTTTTGATTTTCCTGTGACAAACATTCCAAATTCTCTCATGACACTTGCATGCACTTCTGGATCACTGAACATTCTACTAAATGCCGTCTTATACCCATTAGCAACTTCACCATCTCTATATGGCGGTATTCTCCCTGGGATAGAAAGTATTTCAGTGGTATAGTACCTCGGAGATAGGGCATATGCAAGGAGGTGCAATGGAGTTGTCATCTTGTTCCAACGATGAAGAACAATTGCTTCCACCCTTTTGTACAAGGTGTCTTCAGGATCATTCTCTTTTTTTTGTATTTCTATTTTTATTTTTTCCAACATTGTGTCCATGCTATCATAGACATCCCCCAAGCATGGTTCATCTGTATCAGCAAACCGAAGCATAGACATGATAGGTTCGGTGAATTCCAATACATAATTCACACGATCCCACCAATCGTCATTCAAGATCAATGCCTTGACTTTTTGGGCCCTCTCTGAATTTGATTGCTTCCATATACTCCATTGGTTGCTAATAACCATTTGACTCAATGCATCTTTCACCTTCACAAGTCGTCTCAGAACAATTGTGTGAGATGCAAACCGGGTCTCGGCAACCTAAGAACATGTTAATAGTAAGTTAATAACACATTTAAAATATGTAAATAATGCAAAAAATTATTTTATTCAATTATGTAAAACATGACATAAATGATAAATGAAACTAAATAAATTAAATTTTAAAATTTACCTTCAACAATTCCAATGTTGAAAAAGTTCTGAAAATTGCTTGTGACATATGGTGGTTTGTCACAAACATCTGGATCTCCTCAGACTCCTGGTATATTTCTTTCACCCACTCTATTTGGGTGCCAATTGCTTGCATCACCAAATTGAGGGAGTGTACAGTGCACGGTGTCCAAAAGATGTGCTCATATCTGGCCTCTACCAAAGCACCTGCAGCCCTGCAAACTTTTGCATTGTCCGTAACTACTTGGACAACATTTTCACTACCCACCATCTCTATGGAGTCAATGAGAATCCTGGAAATGAACATTGCATCTTTCACTTCCCTTCACAGTCAACCGCCCTCAAAAACATTGCCCCCTTGGGGGACACTGCAATAACATTAATCAATGGACGGTTTTTGCAATCTTTCCATCCATCGGAAACAATAGATACACCTGTTTCAACCCAAGAATCTCTAATTGGTTTTAGTTGGGCCTCTACATATTTCTTCTCTTTTTGCAATAAGGTGGTACGCACCTTTTCATACCCAGGACTTGTGAAATCAGGAGGTGCACTATTTATTGCTGACACCATGTCCTTCCAATATGGTGATCTCACCAAGTTGAATGGAAGACCATTGGCATAGAGGCAACGTGCAATTTTTTCTTCAGCAATATCTCTTGCCTCCATTTTAAATGCCTTCTCTAATGGACCTCTCTTGCGGGTGGTGGTTTCTGGTTCTTCATCTTCTTCTTCCGTAGAGGGTATAGACAAGAAGGGATGTCTAGAGGGCCTAACTATCTGATGAGTGGGTAATGTTGTTTTTTTCTTTCCGGAACTATAACTAGTTTGTTTTCCTCTTGCAATGGAATTGTCAGCATCTTCTTGTTCTTTTATAAATGCTGCTATTTGTACAGCAGAAAACCCCTTCTTATCTGGGCCCACACACATATTAATCCCTTTACCACCAGGGCCCATAAAATGAAGTTTCACTCGGTAGTAGGAGCTATTATATTGTACATTGCAAAAATTACACTTCCAAACAAACCCCCCACCTCCAGGAATTTGTGAAATTCGTGTGGTATGTCTCCATAAAGGAGATCCTTTATCAATTTTGAACTTTTGGCTTCCATCCCCACCCACTGAACTTTGACTACTGGCCATTGTTGCAATCTCTAAAAAAAATGAAAAAAAAAAAAATATTTGAAAAACTTATTCACAAACTTGAAAAAATTCATCAAAAACTAAGAAACTTAAAAAAATTCATCAAAAGATTGAAGAATAGGGTTTAAATGCATACCTTGAACACTTAAATCTCCTTTGTAGAAGCTATTTGCCACTCCACAATCGATCTCCTTCAAATGCAATCACCTCCCTTCAAAATGCTAAGATGGACACAAAAAATGGAGAGAGCAAAATGAGAGGTAAAAATGAAATGTTTTAGTGTTGAAAGGCCTCATATTGGGTCGTTTTAGGGTTTTAAGGCAAAATAGAAATTAAAAAAATGTTTTTTTTTCACTTTTGGGCCCACTTTTTAAGTGCTGGGCCGTGGGTTCTCAGGGGTTCGCCTGTACGGGGCCCCCCGGGTCCGGGCTGGCGGAGTACGCCGCGGGAGGCGCGAACTTTTCGCGAACCCACAACGGGCCGGGTTCTGTTCGAGGCCTGTGGGTACGAATCCGGTAACCTAGGTGGAAAACCTCTCAAGAATAGTAGATGAAGTGAAAGTCTAAAGTTGGAGGCCAACATTGGAAACCAGTGCTTTTACATGTCTGTAACATAACTTGGGTTAGAAAAACCAATGATATAATCATCAGCAACCACAAGAGGGCTAATGCAGGATTTGATAATGCCCAAGGCTAATTATCCAATATGACTAATGAAATCCTCTTTAGGTCATCAACCCCATTATGTTACCCTGCAACATGATTTAGTTCGGTATAAGAGCCTAGACAAGTATCAGAGACCTAACACATGTAACATTTTATACCTATTTCAGTGGGTCCACCTACAAGAGCAGAATGTTATACTTATTAATTATTATTATGCAAGTTTCTCATGCAATGTGCCCAATAACAAATAACTTGTATTCACAAGGATAAGATCCACTTTATAACTTTTGCACATTTATGGGTGAAAATTTATAGTATCAGAGAGGGAATGTATAAACAATTTATCCATGTGCATCTGATGTTTAAACTTTAGTGGCTTGTTTTTCAGACATACAGACAGTTGTTTGGATGGTCTACTCAGTTCCATGTTTAGGTTAATTTCTATATACCTTTCTTCATAGGAGAAACCCATGTGAAATCCTTGGACAGTTCTTTGTAGAAAGTTAAAGTACATTTATTGGCAAATCAATTTAACAACGAAGAAAAGATTGCCTTTGCAACTTTGAAATATCCATCAAATGCTTTTGGTGGTGATTATCCTGTAGCTGGCAGATTGTCTAAATCAATAATCCTTATAAGTTCATATTTGTCTATGTACAACAAGCTTTATTCCATCAAATATACAATGCAGATATATATGATAGAAAAAACTGTGTTGAAAAGGAAATCATACCATCTAAAAACAGTGTAGTAAATTTAAATCAAAATGGTAATGCTTCCTGGCCTTGCCATTTGTGAGCTTGAGTACAATAAAATACATGGGAATGTAGTTAAATAATCAAATCAATATTCTTAGACAACAATGAGGGGTCTAACCATCAATTCCTTTGGTGATGTAACACGTAAATGACAAAAATTAAAGATAACTGTTATAATATAAACTCTGCCAAGAGAAAGCCTGCTTCTGCGTGTACTTTGTATAAAGGTAAAGTCACCAACATTGGCGGCACCTTGAAATAGAACTCTACATCATATGTGTTCTCCTAAAATCCATAACAGGGATTTAGCCATTCAAGCACAAATGCAAGGAACCTAAAGGGAAGAAGCCCTCATGTGAAAACTGATGGGTCACACTTAAGAATTTATTGTAACTGAAGCCAAAACAGGATTAACCAAAAGGGAAGTGGCATAATTATCATGAGGGCCAATGTTTGCAACAAGGAATACTGCATATTCAAGATTTTAACGAAGTAGATCCAGCAGAGGATAAAGATAAGATATTGTTTAATTGGATCCAACAGTTGTAATTCTCAGCCTGCAAGCAGAAACACTGGCTTGTTTCACTGATGTGGGAGAAGACTGAAGAATGAAAGCGTCTCTTCTGTTCCAAGATGTGGTTTAAAGGAAGATGCTGCATTTTATTTTTGCTGATTAGGTCTGGAATAATATAGTTATTACAGATCCAATAAAATCTTGTTACCTTTCCAGAATTTTAACATTCAAATCAGTATGTGCATTGCTAACTCCACAATGGGAAGGAAATTCAAATAGCTTGTGTTAGCCCTGATATTGTGTAGTCTCATATTTTGAACTTTCCCTCTTAGTTTGTACTCAGCAATTTAGTACTTGATTAATGGTCTGATGAATGTAAGGAAAAGATTCAATGTGATGAGGTCCTGATTAATGGTCTTAGTGTAATCTTGTATAAAGTATTATGTAATGAATGATGTAATGTAATAAACAATGCCATTGTCTCATGATCAAAGGTTGTATGATGGATGATCACACAAAGGCCATACATGAGACTCATTGTAGCGTGAACACTGAATCCCCCTCTCATCACCCTTTGTTGGATAAAGATGTGTAGTAATGGTGACATACAGGTGGCAAAGCATATGATATTCTGTGGAGGCTGTAATGTCCCCAATCCTGATTTGCCCTAGAATTTGCCTACTGATCACAAATTGAAACAAATTAGGGTTAGGGTTTCATCTTATTAAATAAATCTCTTTAATGATGCAACCTTGGATTTAAAACCTGCAATCACCACATGAAGGGACATGATGGGTCCGCTCAAAGCCATTTCCATACCAAGCCTAAGTGGGAGTATACCACAACCCTCACCCTTGGCGGCTTGTACCTGCTTTCCCCATCGATGTCTTAGCCCCCTAAAGACACTTGCCACCTTGTGGAGTTGGGCGGAGGTCGCAAGTGGGCTCTTTGGGCTCCTACCACTTCACCTCTGACCCTTCCTTCTTGAGGAATTGGGTGGAGGTCGCAAGTGGGCGGGCTCTTTGGCCCCTACCACTTCACTCCTGGCCCTTGAAATGATTATTGATATTCATAATTGTGTGTTTACAAAAGGAGATGAAAGCTCCTTATATAGAAAATTACAAAACAATGTTTCTAAAAAGAAACCATCGTTAGCTGAAGCAAACTAAAGTAGAAAGCAGAAAGATTCTAAAACAAACTGAAGCAAAAACTGAAGTTACTAAAAAACTAACTAAGCTAACTAAAAGTAAATTTACAACTAACTAGTTACTAAAGCTAAGATGACCATTGATATCACATTTAATATTTTAATACCATCCCTCAATGGTCATCCTACAAACATAAACTTAGTCTACCCATATTCTTTTGGAAACATCATCGGTGACTGATAACTGGAGAAGCATAACTGCCGCGCGATTATAGATCCTTTCCCATAGAACAAGCTCATCCAGACACCAGTACTCAAAGATGGTAAGCATCCTCTGCTTCCACGTGTTGTAATTCTTTCCATTGAACCTCTAAATATTTTCCAACATAACATTGGACAAAGATGCCATCCCTCCTATTTTCCAAAGCACGAAAAACGAGGTAACACTGTGATCAGCTGGCACAAACTCTAGACAATTAGCTAGCACAATTCACGATTTTTCAAAAATCATCTAAAAGAGAGGTTCAAAAATTGTAAGATTTTTCAAAAAAACCTATGAAAACTTTGAAAAAGTAAGATTTTTTCAAAAAAAACCCTCCAAAAACTAAAGCAAACTTTTTATAGAAATTTTTTCAAAAACTCTTAGCAAATTTTTGCAGAAAAAATTTCGAAAAGCTCTTTGCAGATTTTTTTTTCCCCAATTTTTTTGTTGTCAAAACTGGCTCAAAAATCAACCCTTCAGGTTGCCATGAAACTTCAGAAATCACCGCAAACCCGGCATAAAAAACTCTAGGTGCTGATCCGGCACAATGCACATACCCACAAAAATCTCCTTAAAAATTCTTCCTCTAAAAACTTCACTTAAGAAAAAGCTTTGATTTTCAACAAAATCAGTTCACAAAATTTCTTCGATTTAAAAAAAAATTGGCTAAAAAACAAAATATCTTAGGTCGAACCTAAGCTCTGATACCATGAAATGATTATTGATATTCATAATTGCGTGTTTTCAAAAGGAGATGAAAGCTCCTTATATATAAAATTACAAGACAATGTTTCTAAAAAGAAACCATCGTTAGCTGAAGCAAACTAAAGCAGAAAGCAGAAAGACGCTAAAACAAATTGAAGCAAAAATTGAAGTTACTAAAAAACTAAGTTAACTAAAAGTAAACTTATGACTAACTAAAGCTAAGATGACCATTAATATTACATTTAATATTTTAATAGCCCTTCCCACAGTGTGGGTTTCAATCGTAAGAAATCCTTTATTAACTACTTTTATTATCTTATAAGCAAAATGCATACATAGGTAAACAATGATTTGCAGAAAATACACCTGATTATATTGATATATTTGATAATATCAACCTGTGGTGATACACAGGTCTGATTCTCTTTTCCTTCCTGATCTGTATGTTTCTTATCCTTGATCGATTGATCTTTTTTCAGTATTCATAAGATATTACTTACAGAGAAGCAATAGATTAGTTCCATTGAATAATTACTCATAAGTGTTAATAATTGCTGCAAGCATCATTATTGCGTAATCGTATATAATGTATATATAAATAATTAATTCTATTCAACTTACTTCCCTTATTGATTTACCATTCGTCTTCCTTTATCTCTTCTTGAGCCAACTTCCCACATATTAAATCTGAGTATATCCTATTAATGTATCTGCTGCTACAGTCAGGAAATACTCCTATTTCTATCTTATTCACTATCCCATATTTCTGTGCTTAAATCCTCTTATATCTCTCTCCCAATCTGTATTTTCCTTTCTAAGATCTGTATATTTCTCTTGGTCTGCTTTTACTCAGAAAATATATATTTCCAGATTCCTTTTTGTATCCCCTTCTTCCTTTCATTTCCCTGTGCATTTATATCTTCCCTATGCCTCTTCATGAGAAGAGACATCCCTTAGAATAGTCACCATCTTTGAATGGGCACGTCCCTTTAGGGAGGGTTTGTTTCTTTTTAAAACTAATTATAATTTGAATCGCTGCCTCTTCTTAATTGTTGCCTTCACTAACTCTGCTCTATATTAATAAAGATAATCGTTGCACACCTTATTCACATAAACTGCTGCTCTTAAATTAATTCTTCGCGTCACTCTTACAAACTTATATTTGCCTTATACTTAAGCGCCAAGATATGGGTTGGCTAGATTAATATAATAAATTAAATTTAACTTTTGTTTGAAAAGTGGCACCAAAACAATGAGGGTCGGCCAGGCTTTATTAATTGTCATTAATTCTAGTGCCATCCTTATTTTCATGAGTCAGCCACTGCAATGGAATGTGTTGGTTTTATTAAATGTTTACTATTTATCCAAGTGGTTCGGCCAGCATCTTCATTTGTATTCATTGCTATTCAATTTTGTCTCATGGTCAAAGGTTGTATGATGGATGATCACACAAAGGCCATACATGAGACTCATCGTAGCGTGAACACTGAATCTCCCTCTCGTCAGCCTTTGTTGGATAAAGATGCGTAGTAATGGCAACATACAGGTGGCAAAGCATATGATATTTTGTGGAGGCCTGATGAATTGGCTAAGATTGGAGATCCATGAGTGAAGGAAGAAGGTATTAGAGTAATAGGTACAAAACTAATGTCTGTTTTGAACAACTAGGGGGATAATAGGTTGCAACCATTGGGAAACATTTTTTGTGGGGATTGGTGAGCTATTGATTAATGTTGAGAGAGAGTACAATGTGTGGGAGTGGTAAACAATCTCCTCATGAAGAAAGTACATGTCATAGGAGGGCCATCAAGATCACTATCTTTTTAGAGTTTAAGAAGAATAGTTATGGATAATGCTTGGGTGTCTACTTACTGCTTGAGCGAGTATGAATTTGTGAACAATGATCAAATTGGTACCCAACCAATGAAGCATTGATCATACAAAACAAACTCCATTTTGCAAACAAGATGAAACCAAAGTTTTACAAGATTTGGGATTTTAGGATCACATTAAAATTGGAGATATCTGATGGGTCTCATTTATTGCAATGGCCCCTATTAAGGACCCCATTTTGAGTTTGGAGCTTGAACTACTCGTTGAATGTAGTCACAAAGACCTCTTTATGCCTTTTACTGATTGGAATTTCGAGTGCATGGGTTCAAACCCTTTAATCGGTTCTCAAGCTTTTATCAAATGATTACGCTCAAGGGTATAGACAAAAGAACACTTTTGTGCTAGAGTATGTATGTAAAATAAAATGTTGTTTATATGGCCTAATGGACATCCAACATTTTAAAGCAATTTCATCACTTGTCGGAAAAGTTTTCCCTAGAACAAGTGGAGCTATTTTTGGAATATATAATCAATGCCAAGCCTGTGCACATCATGTTTTACATTCATGTGTATGCTTCTTTGTTACAATATGATCCACATTGGCACACAAATATTTTTGTGACTAAATTATGGAATTTAGTTTGGAAGCAGGAAATTAGAGAGCACAGATGATTTATTGAACTTAGTGAGGTATTCCTTCTAAATACTTACATCATTTAGAAATTTAAAGTTTAAACAATACTTGCCTTGTGTTTAAATGTCTGTAAGTGTTGTTATGCCTGATGAATAAATTAATCTATAGAAGAATGGGTAGGTGGTTGATGTTTAAACTGGGATTTAAGCTTTGGGCAGTGGTTTGGCTAGGGGCTTCTCATATTATAGACAATCATCTAACTCAAGTTACTACTCTTGAAGCACTGATTGGAGCTGAACATGAATTTTCAGATGCTGTTGTCTTCAAAGTCACATTTATGTTTAGTGGCGCCATTAGATATTTGAATTTTCGCTCACTGCCATACTTCTTGCAAATATGCTAGTGAGAAGTAGGAAATTTCATTTGGGACCTGAGCTATTTTGAATTAATTCAAGGTCCATTGTGCAAGTTGAGTTGGATCACATTTTGAGGAAGATGTGTTTTGCTTAAGGAAGTCTGTTGAATGTTGAGGGACACTTGTGAAGTGCTGGTAAGAAGGCATGGTTATTTTGGATGAAAAAATGTGGCATTGTTAAAAAGTAACTATCACTAAAGTAGTGAAAAATGTAGGAAAGTGCCATAGTGGCAGCACTGCAAACCATCAATGGGAGTTTGAAATTTCTCAATGACAATATTAGAAAGCATGCCACTCAAAACCCTGTTCTGGATGGGGCTTGTGGAGCCTTGGAGAGGTGCAATGCTTAGTTGATTGCTGCTTTCCAACATCAAAGCAAAAGGATTCAAATATTTGAGAAGATAGTCTATGAACATGTGGATGCTAGAGAGACACAACACTGTTTTAAGCCTGCTGCAAAACAAGAAGCTTTTGAAAGGGAAGGCTTTGGAGGAGGAGGAGGCCACACCTCATTACATAAGCCTCATCTTTGGCAATCCCCTTTTAACTAGCTTGCTACTTAGATGCTCAATGGTGATGACAAAGGAAGCCCTGCTTCCATGCAAGGGGAGGAACACTTTGTGGGACAGGCCTATTTCCTCCAATAACCAAAGAGATAAAGCACTTTGCTTAATAAAGGATCCTTAGGCTTGTTATCTCCAATTTTGGACATTTTGATTCCATTTCTTTGGTGCTTCGCTGCGAAAAGGAGATCTCAATCCAAGGAAAGGGTTACCCCATGGTGATATATATTTGTAGGCTTAGAATTTATTTTTACAAGTGCTCGTAGGAGTAGAATTCTTCAATTTTATGGCTTAGTTTTAGTTTTGTTGGGTTTTTAGTATTTTGCTGGAATAATCCTCAATGCAATGGTTTATATCTCTAGAAACATGGTACCATCTTGATACATTTATCACTCCTTACATTAATATATTTTGAACTATTTTATCAAAAAAAACTAAAGGTAATGAGTAATGTAGCTAGAGAGGATGAACCCAAAACGAACACATGCTTGATAATTTTGAAAAGCTAAAATCCGTATGGTCCAAGTATGAATAACAATTTGAAATAAAGGTCCTTAAATGAACATGAGAAGGGAACTAAGGGAGATCGACGCTGGATGCCAATACTAGAAGATCAAATTTGGCTTTAGTCTATGTCAAAGTATGTGGCAAAGGATGAATTATTAACAATTTAATTATCCACCATTATAGAAGGGTGGATACCTATGTTACCCCAAGTTTCTGAGACGCGGACAACAGGCGACGAGGGGATGCGTATCGGGGATGGGGACGGGAGGGAGGCCAATTTTTAGGGGACGACAGGGAATGGCTATTAAAAAATAGGAATTTTTTTAAAAATATAGAAAATTAGTATTACAAATATTCATATGATAAAGAAATCATCATATACATCATGGAACCTTAATACATAATATTAGAGTTCAATTGATATTTTCATTTCAGAGAAAGCAACATAGAAAGCAATTGTCATACACATCATATATTCGAACCTTAACAAAATTTAATTGCATTCATTGATAAAGTGGTATTTGTTTATATATTATCTATGTTCCATGACGTTTCGGGGATGGGGACAGGGGGACGGTAGGGAACACATTCAAAATTTATTAATATATTATAGAGAGAGATATGTCAATAAATTAATAATAATTGATAACAACAATATCAATATGTAAATAAATCATGAGAGTAGTAGTATAACAGCATAATAAATGTCATTAAACTTATTATTGTAGCCTATGATCTAGGTATGTTTGTATTTCATTGGGAATCAATATAAATTAGATTTTGAAGGAAATGTCTGCTGCTGTAATAAAATCAGACCTGTAACGTAATGTATTCAGACTTGATATAGTGCAAATAAAATCAGATTTGAGGTTGAATGTTTAATATTTGTTGATGTTATAATAGTAGTTATCATTTCTATGTTTTATGCAAATGATTTGGCATTAAAATTCAATCAAACACAAGCATAAACATTCAGAAATCAGAACTCAGTCACTTTGCACGCCAAGTGTTTGACAAAATGTCAAACAACCCAAACTCAAAAATCACCTTAAAAAGGAGGACGAAATATTTAAAAAATCAATTTTTTATATGTTTTTTTAACATAGGAAGCTCCCTGTCCGTGGGGGATGATTAGCTGTCCCTGGTACGAAGAGGGATGTTTCCAACATCCCCCATCTGTACCGGGGATGGGGAACTGTCTCCAAAGGGCAAGGGATGTTTCCTCTCATTTCTTGCTAGTTGGGCTGTTTCGGGGACGGCTGGGGGACATCCCCTTTGCATCCCCTCGTCCCAGGGACGGCTGGGGACGGGGACAATGGGTTTTGGGGTAGGGGATGCGCCCCTGTGTAACACAGTATATTATATAAAAATTACATCATAAAGCCCAAAGGCTGCAAGTTTCAAGTTTCAACTAGAAAATCAAAATGACAAAAATATAGAAATATCAAGTATGTAGCTGTCCCTAATCAGCATCCCCTAATATTGCATCAAAATTGGAGTTTGAGTCACTACCACTATGAGAGCCTATCTCATCCTGACCCAATGAAACCCCAAGCAATGCATCATGTGCCTCCTCCTCATCAACTTGTGTAGTATCTTCGGGATCAACATCCCAACGTGTTGTTGGAGTCTAACGATTCTCAGGTGTCTGTTGATCCTGAAGCCGCAAGGCACTATACACGACCACCAACTTCTCCGATTGTCTAGAGGTAAGCCTATTCCTTTTGACTAACTGGATGAAGCTATATGTAGACCAATTCCTCTTTGCAACAGAGGAACTAGCAACCTGTGAAAGGAGACGAGTGGCAAGCATCCTCAACTTTGGTGCATCTTTGCCATGCCATGTCCACCATCCAATGGGGTCATTTTGAGCTAATGTAGCTCTATCCAACCTCGTCTCTAGTCTATTGAATGTTGGGCCACGAAGACTCACAAAGGCTAGCCACTATGCTCTAAGTTTGCTGACTCCTCAGTATACATTTTTGCAAGGGCCCTCATGAAGCCATCTTTCACCTCTTCATCACATGGAGGCACTTTCCCAGGTCTTGCTGCATACCATTTGGGATTTAGAGCATAGGCAATCATATGAAGTGGGGTGTTCATAGTGTCCCATCATTGTGTCAGGCCTAATGTGCTCCTCATAAAATCCCAAATTATGGTCTCTGCTATGAATTGCTTGCTTCATTTGTCCAAGCATGCTATCAAATGTCTCATAAATCTCTCGAAGGCTAGGAGAGTTTGTATCAGAATATCTTATCACCTGCACAACAGGTGAGATAATGGAGCAAATATATCAGCAAAGATTCAAGAATGAACATAAAATTAGCAATGCCAATTGAATTTATTAATTTGATATCAATAATAAAATGAAAACCATAAATTTAATATTAAAATCAACAATGTATTGGTTAATAATAAAATCAGAAATTTAATACTAAAAGTCTAAAAATCAACAATTCATTAAAAAATAAAAAAACAACAATCTCTTACCTCATTGTGGACCACCAATCATTGTTGAGGATTTTTTGTTTGATACTTTTTCCTTCAGCTATGTTTTCCTTTGGCCATCTAGCTCACTTTGAATTAACCATCATCAATTGAAGAGGCTCCTGCACCCCGATCATCCTCACCAAAAAAATAAAGTAGCTAGCATATCTGGTATCCACAAGCTTGAGGAATTCCTTCCTAGAAAAAGTCCTAAACAAAGCAAGTGATGTGTGATGATTGCAAATAAACATCTAAATGCCTTTAGCTTCTGACACCACTTCCTTCACCCAATTTATTTTTCCAATGTCTTTCAATGCGTTGTTCAATGCATGAACAACATGGGGTCCAAAAAATGTGCTTATAAACACCTTCCACCATTAAGCCAGGTAGCTTGCATACACGAGCTGAATCAGTCACTACTTGTACAACATTAGAGGGTCCAACCTCTTCTATAGCATCATTGAAAATCTGAAATTGGAAGCTTGCATCCTTCCTCTTTCCCAAACAATCAATAGCTCTTAAGAAAATAAGAGTCTGTTGAACATGTGACAATAACATTGATTAGTGGCCGATGTCTAATATCAGTCCACCCATCCATAATGATAGAGCAACCATCCCTTATCCAAAATTGTCTCATCTCCTCCATCATTATACTCACTTTGGAATACTCCTTATCAAGGAGTGAGATGCGTAACTTATGATCTCCAGGGGGGGCATATGAAGGACCAACAACAAATGCATCTTTGAACATTTGTTTAAAAAAAGAAGAGCGTGCCACATGAAATGGTATAGCATTAGCATAGAAAATTTGGCAATAGAACTATCAACTACATCTCGGTTTTGTGTGTTAAACATGTCGGCAACACTATTGGACCTTTTCTTTCCTCTTTGTCTCTCATGCACAACACTCCTAGATTCAGTAGTTATAGGAGTAGCACTAGACATTGACCCACTAGGCTGTAAATACACCATTGGATTTCTTGATTTTTTGGCTTCAGCCTCCATGTGCAACCTAGTCACCTCCGCCTTCTCAACTATTGTTATTTTTTTGCATATTTTTACCCCTTGACAAGTTATGCCTAAAAGATCGGAGTAAACTCGTGTAGCTGTCCTCACTGCAAATATGACACAGCCATACTCTACTCCCCCCTGAATTTTTTTTTTAGCGTCTATGGCTGTTGCAAAATGTAAAAGAGTTTTTTTTGGGTTAAATGGGCCTTTTGCATAGGTTGACAAAAGGTGAGAAGGGCATTGAAAAGGATTTTCTGTACTTTGTGTCCTTGAAACAACCTCATTCCTTGAAGAACTTCCATGGTGTGTTCTTTTAATTCCAATTTCTTGACCCTCACTACCCTCATTGTTGCTAGTGCTCATTGTTTTTTTGTTTTGTTTTGTTGCAATGTAAATAAGTAGAATAGTTGCAAGTGCAAACATACAACACAAACAAAAGAATTTAAAAACCCTCCTAACTTCCTAAGTATTAGTAATTCAAATTTTACCAAAAACAAAAAATTATATACAAAAGAATCTATAAAATTAACCAAAAATGAAAAAAAGTTAAAAACTAATTACCTGGAGATTAACTGAGTGTTGAGTGCCTGAAAACAAGCCCGTAGAGGAGGAAACATTAAAAACTCAGTCTCTCTATGCTGCACAGACTATAACTTGTTTCAAACTTATGTCAAATTGCTTATTGATATGATATGGGTATGTACTAATTTGTTGGCTGTTATTTTATTTTCGCTTTGTTGATCTGTCAGTTGATAAAATCTTGAATATGGAATGTGAGGGAAGAGACATCAGGTATTGAGAAATAGTGCGATTGTAGATATATTGTGGTTAACTGTGCAGATAAAATTCAAAATATACACCAAACAATGACATGGTTTATCCCAGGCACAAATTACTGAAAATAACACAAGTTTCAACTTAGCCTTAAACTTATACAGGCTGTGAGTATATTTTAAAATACAGGAGTAAACAGAAGAATCAAACAAATGCAAAAAGTGAAACACAAACATAAAAAGAATAAAGTTTCAAACCTTGTGATACCTGCATTGCATGGGAGGAAAAAGTTAAAATAAGCAGCGATTCCCTTGTCTTTTTTGTTTTGTTACGGCTGTATTCTCTAACCCTTGCGTGTGTGAGCTGAAGCTTTCATTCACAACGGCGATTTTAAGACTTTTAAGTTTAAAGTTTTAAACTTTAATTCCCACGGCAAAGGGAATGCCCGATATTATAATAAACATGCTTTTTAAATTAAAGCTTTAAAAATTAAATGTTTAATTTTGAGATTTTCCTTTAAAAAATTTTAAAAAATCGCAGGGGACGGCTAGTCGTCCCCATTACAATCAGGGGAGGCATTCCTTGTCCGTATTGGAGACGGCTAGCTGTCCCCTGGCATTTATGATTTTTTCTCAGTCATACCGGAAATATTTCTGAAATTTATAGTGAATTGGGGACGCGTGGGGACGTTTCTTAAGCGCCCCCGCGTCTCCAAGACGTTTCCGGTCAGGGACGCCTCGGATTTTGTTGGGTACGTGTCCCTGGGTAACATAGGGGGATACAAGTTTTGATGATGTTTGTAGGATAAAGACTTAAGCTAAGAAGTCTTGTTTGTACATGTCTAGGAGAAATTACAACATCTGCTAACATACATGGTGGATGAACCTCCAAAGGTTGTGAATCTATGATGCATGTTTGTCCCACTAGCCAAGACTATGGGTTGGAAAAATTAGATGGCCCTTCATGTTAGGGACTAGCTGACCACCATGTTTGGTACAAGAGCACAAGGATTGGAAAGTCCTAATTGTGTGTGAAGAAAGCATTGTCTCATAAGCTTTCTTGATCTATGTGTGAAAACACAATATTGAAGGGCACTTGGCACCTCTAGGAGGTGAAATAGGCTGAAATGAGGATATCTTCATCTTAGTTGTCCTAGGAGTTTCTTGTAAGGCTTGACATCTATAAGTGACAAACTTGCAAAGTTAAAGGTTTAAGCACCTTAGGTTCAAAAGAATGGAAAAGTGTGCTTGGAAAACCTTGAGTCCTATACAAACCTCGACAACCACATTAAATAAGTTCAAAAATCAACAAATTTGAAAGAAATTAAATTTATTTTGCCAAGTTTGATGATTTAATTTGTGGCAGAATTTTATGCAGATTTGAATGGTGAATGTGTCATAAAATCCATTCACTTTTTTTTGATTTAAAGTTTGAGGGTCTATTAAAGGGCCTTTCCGCATACTAAAGGAAATACAAATTACAAAAAATAGATCAAAATCCTGCACAACCCTAGAAGGGTGATAGGTCCACCATGGATAACATCATCCATCAAAACATGAACAAGAAACAAAAATAGAAAGCTGGCAAAGCCATACACTAGCAAACAACAAAATACTAAACATAGAAAATAAATCACAAAAGCTTTGCACCATAGAATACATAACTACCACTTCAAAACTTGAAGCTTGACAACGAGATATTGATGCATCATGAGACAATGACCAACATCTCTCACTAGTCCCATTCACAACACCCTCACCCAAAGCCAATATAAACTCTGCCATAGTAGATAAACCAAAGTCAGCCCCTAAACAAGTAATATGAAGACCCTCAATAATCTTAGTACGCTTAACAAAACAAGTGAAAATATAATTTGCAAATTGTGGCAAGGAGAAATCAACTGTAACCTCCAACGCCACTCCATGATGTGAAATAACTAGGTGGTCATTGACTTGATAGAGATTTTGAAGCATGTCCATTGCAATATCTACATCTCTACAAAGAGAATTGAAATCCTCCACTAAAATTTCCGTACTCACCTCCATTGGACAGAAAGGCACCAAAGGCGACATATCTTGTTCCAAGCTAGAAAGAACCTCCCCTCCTTCTGCATGCTTGAATGCTACAAGATCCTCAATACACCTACAAACCTCCACATTCTTCACCATCTCTTTAAGTTTGTTTTGAAAATCTGCAATCTTTGTTGCATGCAACCTCAAAAGAATAGTAATTCTGACCCCATTTGGCCCAAAGATGGCTTTCACTAGATTGAGGACTTGAGGATTGACAATGAAAAATCCTTCTAAGCCTAAAGTATGAGACTTTCCTGCACTACAATGGGTCTTGGGATGTTGTAAAACCATGGTCAACCATAAAATATGCACCTAAATTGCACCATAAAGCACTGCCCAGTGCTCAACAAACAATATCTATAACACCACAAACCAACAAAGCCATAAAAGGCCATTTGACCCCTAGGCATAGCTTCACATGATTACTTGTATCCCCAACATTTTAAGAAATAAAAACCAATACACTTGGAAATAATACTCTAAAGCATGCTCAACTGCTGCCAAAGTAGATTGAGGATATATAATATTAATCAAACTCTGCCCCTTTAAACATTAGCAGATCCTTTAGCCCATCCTGTTATCCTGAATTTTTGACATGTTTAAAATTCGGATAACCAATCAAAATTTTGATAAAATTTGAAGACTTTCTCCTCTAAGGCACATTTTACGAGGTGCAAAGATTAGCAAATCTTAGTTTTGGGTTTATAATCCTTTGGGTTACCATTTTTCTTTCATTCTCGTCTGTTTTCGTGAAATTCTGAGTCATTTTTAGTGTATTTTTGGTCCATTTCGGGTTTTTCTGACATCACTGCAAGTAGGAACTTTTAAGCTTCACTGCAAGTAAACAATAGGAACTTTTTGGTTATATTGCAAGTATAGGAATTTTTGAGCCCCTTTGCAAGTTTATTTTTAATTTGAGTTACCTATAATGGCTTTTAAAAAGTCCGTTTCTCTTTAAAGTCACTTGCAAATACTTTTAAAAGTCTGTTTTTGTTTTACTTGTAGTAGTATTTAAAAACTCCGATTTTACTTAAATACTTGCAAGTGTCTTCAAAAGTTCCTCTTACCTTCGATTTCACTTGTAAAGTGATTGAAAAGGCCCGATTCTCTTTAAAAGCACTTGCAAATACTTGTGAAAAGCCCGATTTCACTTGTAAAGTGATCAAAAAGCCCCGATTTTTTTTGAAAACACTTGCAATGTCATTTAAGAAGCCCGATTTCACTTGTTAAGTGATTAAAAAGGTCCGAATTTACTTTAAAATACTTGCAATGTCTTTGTAAAGACCCGATTTTGTGAAAAGTAACTTGCATTTGTCTTTGAAAAGCCCGATTTTACTTTTGAGTGTCATTTTTCACTTGCAAAGAGCTCTCTAAAGTCCGACGCCATTCTTGACCAGAGCAGTTCGAATTCTATTTCGCCTCTCTTCCTTTTTTCATGGAGATCTCATAAATCCACAAGCTTGAAGATCGGACTCTCAGTTGTAAATATTCAAGTCTTCTCTTTTATTTTCTGAGTTTGTAAATGCGCCTAGGGTTTTTCTTCTTCGTTTTTCTTCTCATTTTCAGGTATGTTGCTTATTTTCTTATTTCTTTATAACGTTTTCTGTTATTTATCATCTTTGTATGAAAAACGTGATTTACATTCATGCGTTTTGCCTTTGATTCCAACGTTTTTTTGTTTATGTCTTGAATAAAACGCGTTTCTCTTCATCTCCTTCACACATTTTACTGTTATATAATGAAACGTCATATTCGCCTTTTGTCTATTCTTTATTCACTCCTTACATTTGTAAATACACAAAAATGCGTTTTTCTTTTTATACTCAAAATGCCTTCTCTTCACTCGCCTTCATCATTTTACAAAAACGTGTTATTCTTTACCCTAGTTAAGAACGCGTTTTCCCTCCATACGCCCTCCATTCTATATGTCTTCAGCTGAGAATTATGTGAAAACGTTACACTCTTTGAACATTTTTCTCCATCGCCTTTCCATGTATCTCCATTTGCAGATTTAGCTATATCTTTCATTGTTTATTCCCATCTCATTCGTCCATTATATGCTTTCATTCTTTTCAGCTGTGAACGCGTTTTCCATTTGCATATACCCTCCATACCATTTCATTTCTTTACATCTCCTTTCATTTCATAGTCACTTGCCCTTCCATTATATAATTCCATTACCATTTTCTAGAAAAGAAGAAAAGAACAAAAATGCCCTAGAAAGCAAATCGGGATTTTTCTAATCAATTACAAGTAGGGCATTTTTGTCTAAAATGCAACTACAAGTTAGCACAAGGAAATAAACTTACAATGGTTTCCTATTTTTCCTACTTTGCACTTTTACTTGCAATGGCTTCCAAAAATCCCGATTACACTATGTACTTGCTGTCAGCCTTCCAAAACCCGAAATTCAGTTGTGAGCCCATTTTTGCATCAATTTATTCCTTCCCTTGTCAGTCTTGTTTGCACACATGATCTATCAAACCAACAAATCAAGGCATGGACATTATTTTATAACAATTTCATTTTGAATAAGGTGTTACGGGTTCTTCATCAGTGAACAAAAGAAGAAGAGATACAACAGTAATTCATGGAGCAGCCCGAAGGTCAATAATCCTCATGAAACCATCTAGAGACAAAGTAAATCAAGCATGGAAAAAGAATGCAACGAAGAGAAAAACTTCGTTCCTAAAGAAATGGTACTACTCCAAGCTTGTGATAAAGTTGAAGTTCGCCAATAACACAAAGATTATTAAGAATGCAAATTCCTGTTCCAAGTTCAAGATGTCTTCATCAATCTTGAATACTTCAAGTTCTAAAATCTTGAAGCAACATGAAGATCATCGCAGATAAAGGATGATGTAGTTAAAGTCGTGTCTTGGACACTTAGAATAATTTCAATTATGCATTTGTAATTTTGTTTTGACAAATTACATGTAAAGTCAGAAATTGTAATGGCAAGTAGCCATGCTACTCACATTATTGAAGATTGTAATTACATGTAATCAAATTACAAGTCAAGATAAATTAGGATTGTAATTTGGAATAAGTCAATTGCAAGTAGTTGGTGGTTGAGAGAATTTCTCAAGTTAGTTGGGATCCTCCCACCTTTTTCTCATGACCTCTCTCCTATAAATACTTGAGAGGGTCCTTTGTAATTTTGTATCTTTTTGGCAAGCAAGAAAATTCTGCAGAATTTTGTACTCATAAAGACTTTGAGCTTTATAGTTATAAGTTTATCTTTTTCAAATAATATCAAGGAGTTACAGATTTCAGAGTTTGTGTTGAAATCCTACTTTGCTTCCATTGTGTTCTTTTGTCATTTTGGAGCATTACTTTGAGATTATTTGAAGATTGTAGAAAATTGCTAGGGAGAGCTTCAATTAATATATTTTCAGACTTTGTGCTGTCAATATTGAAGATTGAATTCATAAATTAGAAGTTAAGAAGAATTGCAAGTCTTTGTGCTCGTGACAATTCCAATTCGTAGTAGTTAATAGATACATCATATTCGTAGACTTTGTGCTGTCTTATGCTGTATATTATCATTAGAATTATCTTTCAAAAGGGTAGATAGGATTGCAGATTTTCAAGACTTTGCGCTTGAGGTTGTTTTCCCGTCCCGAAGGAAGTGACGAAAGTCTTTGAGCTTTCAGGAAACTTCATTTCCTTTCTACTAAATTTATTGCAAACTGCTGTTATAGTTTATTTAAAAGTTCTTATTACTTTTCTGCAAAGAGAAAAAAGTTTAATCTCTCCTGAAACAAGAGGAAAGATTATTATTCCACCCATATTTGTTTTTAGTTATTTAGATAGGGGGAGCCTTCCCTTAAATAGGAGAGTTTAACTTACACACTGTGTTGAAATCACCATTTTGTCAAACCTCCTAAGTTTACAAAATATTCAACCAACACATCCCATTCATGAGCATTCTTGCTCTCAATAATCATTATAAGTGTACTATCAAATACCTTTGTTGGTTAGGAGATCAGTCACAATGTTTTGTTCTTTGAAATAATGAAAAAATTTGACCGCTTGGAACTTATCTATCCACATTTTTGCTTCAATTAGATTCAACTTTATCCTCCAATTAATAACAGTCAGCAAGTCACCCTCCACCTCTTAACTCCTAAAAACTTTCCTTATATGCCAAGATAAGACCAGCCATAAGTGCCTCCCATTTTCCTTTGTTATTGGTTTTTGACCCCTAGAAGCTGAGAGCCACCAATAAAAAAACTGCCTTAGCTATTCCTTAAGTAGCCAACACCTACAATACTCCGGTTCCCCCTGGAGGCACCATTAAAATTCAATCACACCTTTCTGTGGACAAACACAATTTTTTTCTCTTCTTTCTTTCCACTATCTCTTAACCCTTGAATGGGTTATCCACATTTCATTTTATAATTTATTTATTTCAGTTAAAAAGTGGCCAATAGTAAAATGTTAAAAAATATTATAGTCTCATGTGCTGCAACCTACCATTCTTTTACATTGTATGAGACATCTTAGGACTTTCATCTATGAATTTTAATGGAACAATTGTGTTTAATATTTAGACATCATTTTTGTGTCTCGTTTCCTTCATCTTAACATAATTATTGCATGCAGATGTTAACTATCACCTATTAAATTCTCCATTTTGTTCTCTTGCTGTTAGAAATTATGCATATGCTGAATTTAATTCATCAAATTATATTAGCAATACGTTCTAATAAAGGCATATGTGTGATGTCCTCATCTAAGCTTACGACATCAGTCTTAATTAATTAAATATTTAATAAAGCCTTTCTTAATTCTTTTAGTTTTATTAATTATTTAATTAATTAAATAATATATTTTTAATAAAGCCTTAGGCCTTAATAATAATTCGGTTTGTGAAACCGAAAGGTGGTGGTATACATTGGGTGTTTGGGGGTCTGAGGAAGCATCACGAAAGTTGAAGGAATTTGGAATCTTGGTAATTGGAAATCTGGGAACGAAACCTCTCAGATGGAAGAACATGGTTGGACGAGAACCCAATTATAGAAGTTGTGAATAATTTATCATCTAACACAGGAAGATTATCAGGGTTGTTGTAGTTGCTGAATATTCATTCTATATTGGGTTCTGGCGGCATATTACCTCTCTGCCTAGATTGTTCTTGACATCATTTCACATTTTTGGTGGGATGACGACTTTGTGCACAGGTAGAAGAACAAAGTCTCATTGACGAGGGTGGACACGATCGAAAAGAATTCGTGGCTGTTTTTTCTAAAACATCAGCTGTCTCATATTGGACGATTCGCATTCCTGAAAGCAGTTGAATATTATTACGGGTTCATGTGTTCAGCGAACGCGTATTCTATGCTGGCGTAAACTCTTGAGTGTCGTGTGACTTGGACGGAGACTACCATTAGCGTTGTTGGTGCAAAGAACGACATTGGACCAATCAATATTATTGAGGCATTCATAATCGATACATATTCCCTGGAAAATATACAGGGAGGTTGAGTTTATAATTTCCCTGTCATTAGGTGTTGCATCTTCACATATGATGATTGGCGTAAATGATATTGCGAGAATGATATATGACTTATGAGCAATCGTCATTGCTATGGTTTAAGTGGCTAAAAGCCAAGTTGTGGGCGTCATTGATGTTGACATAATCATCCAGCTTCATACTCAGAATGTGGATTTTGGATATGCTACCTAGAATGATATACATTGCATGGTATCGGGCCTTTGTATGACGAAATAGTGAAGGCACGAATCTGTGAGGATTCATTCCAAGTCTCATGTTGAAGCGGCAGACTATTAACATTGAAAGTTTACTGTTTAAGGAGACTTGAGAGCATAGGAAGGGGAGAAAGAGAAGTTGTCGATATCCAGAGACATTAATCTTACCTGGGCGTGTTGAATTTGATTCGTAGGAATCAGTTGCGGAACCAAACTTATGCGGGTGATTGAGCACATTGACTTATATTACGTGGGTCAAAGATCATTCACGGACTAGCACAAGACAAATCAGTGGTTGCCTCTGTTTCTTAACCGTGAACTTCCTATTATTGTTGAGTAAAGGCTATCTTTTGAGGCTGGTTCGAAATGCATTGAGGTTTCTTGGATGTTAGTATCTGGCATTGTTATATGTGCTTATTGCCTATTGAAGAATCGCTGTTCTGTAATGTTGGTACGTTTTGTTGGTACCATTGCAATTTTCTATACCCTGGCCCGTTTGGGTTCATTCATAATAATCTGTAATGCAATCTGGTTGTATCATCATTCATTTGTAATCAGAAATCACAATCATTAAAGTTTTAGTAAGGCTTGCAATCAGTTCGTCATTATGTTTATAAGAAGAAGTAGAAACATTTCAATATTACCTGGCAACATTATTTCAACTCTGCCTTATGCCTTTGAAGTGATAATATATATATAGTTGGGTATCATGGTCATAATTGAATGTTTGAGGATCTATGAATGAGAATTCACTCAAGTATTTGTCTATATGTTCCTAATTGTGATGAGTATTGGAAGGAGATTTGCAAATACTAGAATACATGTATCTGCATGCACGAAGGCAAGATTATTACCAAACGGATCATACAAAATAGTTTGACACCACACCATAGAATTGTCAAACTAGAAGGGAAATCGTTAAAATATCGCTCAACCTAAGTTGGGGATATTACAGTGGTATCAAAGCCATCATCTTGACAACCTTGGGTATAAATCAGTTTGCATCAAATGGCTAGAATTAAGGATGGACGGTTGTATCCTGTTTTCCTTCCTACCCTGCTAGCAAAAGAAAAGAAGCTTAGCTTGGAGAAACAATTGGAAGACCTTGTTCAATTACACCAAAAGATGAATCTTGATTTTCTGCAAACACATCAGAAGCTAAATCGTGATTTGCAGCATCTTGCAGATTCACTGTCAATATTCAAATGTCGAGGCTTTATTGTTCAAATTTCTTAGGAATGTGCTTTGTTGGAGTTTTTGTGTTCACCTTCCTAGAGTGCCTTTCCCTTGAAACCCTAATCATTTTTCCTTAAGTTTCCTTTTAGCGTTGGAATTTTGGCCTTCCCCTTACTTGGATAACTTGTAAGGATCATCCTTGACTTTTCACTCTTGACTCAATATTTTTACTTTATCGAAGTCGGAGTTGCAACCTTACCCTTACCTGGGTACCCATTATGCCTCACCTCTAATCCCCAATTCCCCACTTGCATTCCCTCCTTTTGTTGAGATTTCAGAGTTCTCCATCCTATCATACCTTTTCACCATTCCCCTTTCTTTCCCCTTGCCTTTGTTAGAGTTTCAGACCTTTCCTTACCTTCATGTGACACTCTCAACCCGCTCTTTCCTTTATGTATGTCAGAGTTTTGTTGCCTTCCCCTACCAGCATGTCTTTTGTGCAAACCTTGACTCCTTGATACTCACATTGAGTTACCCTTTGGATTGGGGCTTTGGCCCTTTCCCTTACTTGAGTAGCTTTTCCATTGCAACCCAAAACTTTGACCTTCGAGATTCCTACCTCTTTGCACTATTCATCCCACCTACCTCCTTGCACAACCTAGGATGCCATTAATGGTCAATTTTGATGCTGCAAATACTTCAGAAGGTTTTCTCCAGCCCAAAAACATTGTTCAAATTTGAAGGGTGTGATTTCACATGCATTCGAGGTGCTGGAGGTGAATGATGGCCATGCTTCATTAATGTGGTGGTTGCATCTTCTGCTACCTTTGGTCCTCGTGTTTATCTAGCCATTATTTTGGCGGGATTTGATACCAGCCATTGATGTGGTTGATATAAAGGGTGAATGTGTCCATTCAGGGGTATTATGCATTATTCAACACATAGAAAACCTAACCGGAACCTTGCTTTGAGCACTCGTGTTCAAACAACTAGATTAGAGGACACAAACCCTTGGATTTGCAAGAGATTAGAGTTCAAGAACCCTTTGGTTTCACGAGTCAGAGGACAAAACCCCTTTGGCCTTGTAGGATGATCTCATCTAGAGGTAGTAAATGAGCTTCATTGTGGCAGATCTCAGCTGTACCAAGCTTGTTTGATTTGCATATTGTCATGGGTGTGAGCATGGTATTTTCAGTTTGTAGTTGCTGCTGTGCAGCTGTTGTATCTACTGTTATTGCAGCATATTGTGATGTATTTTCAGACTTATTTAGTATAAGGAAAGATTTGAAGCTTTTTTGTCATTTGTTGGCCTCACATGTTAATCTGGGTTGTTAATGTTAATGTTTTTGATTAGATAAGCAGGGTTTTGAAAGGGCCTTGACTTCTGTACAAGAAAAAGATAGAGCATGAAGCACAACCAGACAGCAACTAACACAAAAAAAAGGACAACAAAAGACTACAAAAGGAATAGCAAAACTTAAAAAACCATCCAGCCCACCCTAAGTCATGGTGGTTTAAAAACTTGTTCCAATGTGTTTTGCTTTATCTCAAAAAGAGGATCCTTTTCTCCGAAACTAACTTGTTGCAGAGAAGGGTCATACAATCACTGATTGAACCAGCACACATACCCAAGGCATTAAAATCCATAGGGGTAATACCCTTTTAGATCCGCTTTCTGAACTTCCTGAGGCGGAGGAGAAAAGGAATCCTCCTTAGAAGCTGAAATATGATCCTTCTTCCAAACAAAGTGTTGTTTCTTATTCTTAAAACCAGTAGTGGAAGTACGACCCACCACACCACAAGAGTGGCAGATAACTGAAGAGTCTTCATGGTCAAATTGCTGCTCCCGAGTTCCAAATCTTGAAGACAAGGTAATCTGAGCGGGGAGCTTCTGATTTTTCTCCACAAAAACACAAAATCTTGCGAAAAGCAAGCAATTCATAAATTTAGTGATCTTATAAAAAGCACAATATTGCCCAAAAGAATTGGCAATAGACATGAATTTTTTTTCATTCTAGAATTCCAAAGGAAGCCCATGCAAATGGACCCAAATAAGAAACTTGAAAGTCTCCAACAGAGGGTTGAAACCAGGGGACCAATTTTGAAGACTTAGACCATTACAACCCAGAAACCAGGGGCCCTCAAGAAGGACCTTAGATCTATCCTCTTGGTAGGAAAAAAGAAGAAGAAACCATTCAACATTGCAGATTCCTCAACATTTCCATGAAGCTTCCAAATCCAAAGGATCCATCTTCTAACAGTACAATATTGGGGTGGTTATCGCAAAACCTCCCAACAAGCAAGCTCTTAAGCCAATCAAATGTCTCAGCACGAAGAGATCTAGGAACATGAATAATTATCTAAGTATCCTCCATCCCCATAGGAGAGACACCCAAAAAAGAACACCTAGCAGAACTGCCTTCCTCCACATCCCTCGGGGAAACAAAAGCCCCAGGAGAAGAAACAACAACAACTAGAACATCTACAGGAGAAGAAACAACAACCTCCATAACGTCTACAGGAGAAGACACAACAACAGAATCATCCACCTTTTACAGAAACCCCCTCTCTTCCAGAGTAGAAGAAATGGGCATAGGCAGATCCATATGCTTGAGTTTCGTAGTAGGGGACAAAACCCCCTTAGAAGGGAAAAAAAAACCTTTTTTCATACCCAAAAACTGGTCTCCAATGGTGGCCTCACCCACAGGCACCTCAACAAGCTTATTTTCCTTCTAACAGGCATCCAAGAGGATAGTCATGAGAAATTCATCCTCTTCGTCCAAGACAACCCCTTCACAGGATGATAAATCAAAGGAAGCTAGGGAGGAAGGGAAAACTTCTTCCTCCCCCGACCAATCCTCTGCCTCCGCACTTTCCATTTCATTAGACAAAACCAACATCACAGCCTACAACCACAGAAGGAGCCACTCCATCCAAAACCGCTGAAGTCACAGGGGAGATGAAGCCAACACTATGGACTTGCTCCAACACACTACCTTCACCCTCCCCATCATTTGAGCCGCCCTCATCATTGCTTTGCTTAGCAAAGGAAGCTAGACCTTCCCCGCCACCATTGCCGAGGGTTTCTGTTGCTCCCATCGAATATGATATTAGATCCTCAACAAGTTAAATAATGAAATCTGGGTTTTAATACGAGCTGGTTAAAATATGTAAATCTGAAAGTCACCTCAACAAGCTTATTTTCCTTCTAACAGGCATCCAAGAGGATAGTCATGAGAAATTCATCCTCTTCATCCGAGACAACCCCTTCACAGGATGATAAATCAAAGGAAGCTAGGGAGGAAGGGAAAACTTCTTCCTCCCCCGACCAATCCTCTACCTCCGCACTTTCCATTTCATTAGACAAAACCAACATCACAGCCTGCAACCACAGAAGGAGCCACTCCATCCAAAACCGCTGAAGTCACAGGGGAGATGAAGCCAACACTATGGGCTTGCTCCAACGCACTACCTTCACCCTCCCCATCATTTGAGCCGCCCTCATCATTGCTTTGCCTAGCAAAGGAAGCTAGACCTTCCCTGCCACCATTGCCGAGGGTTTCTGTTGCTCCCATTGAATATGATATTAGATCCTCAACAAGTTAAATAATGAAATCTGGGTTTTAATACGAGCTGGTTAAAATATGTAAATCTGAAAGTTATTTGTCAAGATTTTTCCATTGGGGACATTACAAAAACCAAGAAAGGATATATTGCTGTAGATATCTTAAGAACAAAGGCATATTACAAAATCCCTTGCTATAAGATCCAAAATATTAGGATTGGGTCAATGCTTGCCTCCTTCCCCTCTTGTAGAGGACAGTTTCCATCATCCATTGAAAGCCAAAGCCGATGCTCCTTGCTTCCAAACAAAGATGCTCAACTTTTGTCTTTCTACGTCTTCTTTTCTTGGTTGTAGTAATCCTAAAACATAAGAGGCAAGCCAATAGCTTTCACAGCATTTGTGAAGCCCAATTCACAATCATTAATTTCAGTCAGAATTTTCCCTTCTGCCAATCCTTTGAGCTCAAGTATAACATTTAAATTCTTTTCACGGGGAAACTTATCCATAGAAACATAATTACCAAAATTGATCTCTGCCCTTGTTTTCTCAGTTCTGGACCTTTGCTCTCTCTTACCTCTCAAGCCACAGTTGTCTTTTGTTGTGTGATTTTTGTCAGGAGGTCATCCTCAAAGTCATTGTAGTCCAGAGAATCCATATTCATAACCTCCTCTTCTTCCTTGCTTGAGGGGAACTCAATGGCACTCACATTGATCTGAGGGATTCCTTTTGCCCCATCCTCTGTTCCTTGCATTGAGGAAGAAAGCATAACATCCATGGATTTATCCTACATAAACTTGCCATGGTTTCTCCTAATGAGATCTAGTTTCAGCTTACAAATTTTGAATACACTTTTGAAGTTTAATAGTCTTGAAATCTCTTGAATTGCCCCCTTTGATTACCATTAGAAGCAGAGAAATGACTACTCTTCATAATTTATATATTGAATCCAAGGGGCATATTTTGATTTGGTATAAATGGAGTATGGAAGGGGCTTAGAAAGATCAATCAGCACACACTTTCACCAAGTGACTTTGTACATCTTTTGAGGATGGACTAATCTTCATGAAATCAGAAATCTCCTATTTGCTCCACAAGAAGCTTCAAAAGACCTATATTTTGCATAACCAAGGGAAGATTGTAAAATCTGATCCAAATGGTGACCCAAGAAAATACCACCTCCACAGGATTTAAAAAGGGATGCCATGGTCAGCCCAAGGATGGAATTTGATTGCAAGAAAATCCCTGGAGAGCACAAACATCTAAGGGTCAGATATTGAAGGCTAAGATTCCTCAATCAATTTGTAAATCTCCAAATAGAATGTCCTCCTGCCCATAACTCTACAAATAATAGATCAGCTTTCCAAATTTTCAACAACTGGGTTGATTTGGTTTTCTGCAAGGCAAAATTCTGCAGAGGAGGGGGAGAGTGAAACTGGGATTTCCCCTATGAGGATAGAATCTACTAAGTCCCTGGTTAATTTCAAAACTTGCTGAGCATTCACTGAAAGCTGATGCTGTAAAAGAGGGTCACTCATTAGCCTGCCCTGTGCACGCTAATTGGGAGGAGACACCTTGGAAGACCGAGCGATGGGCACCAAAAAAGCCTTGAGGAGGGCAGTATGTTTTATATATATATATATAGAAATTTTTAATTTTTTATATATATAATATGGCTGAACCCAGTTGTACCAAACACAAAATTTTTGCCATACCAGCAAATCTGATTTGTACTCGAACCAGCACACAGTATATGTATTTATATATATGCATGTGTGTATTTATACATATATGTAAATGTATAGATATATCTACTTACACAGACACACACACACAGAAAAACAAACACACACACATGCGTTTGAATAAATCATTAGGTCAAGCTCTCTAAGTAATGGCTGCTTAGTTGGTTTTTACTGCTGCACTGTTGGGTTTCCTGTGATGGAGTCAAATGGGTAACATTGTTGTTCTGATATGTATGTTCAACAACAATTGTTGTATGTGCAGGTGCAGATGTTTCTATTGCAAATAAAGGAGGACGCACTGCTCTACATTATGCTGCCAGCAAGGGGCGGCTTGAAATAGCCCATTTTCTGATTGTCCATGGTGCCAAAATCAATCAAAAGGATAAGGTGTGTGCATAGATATCCTGTAGCACTCTCTTTCAGCACATAGGCTGTTCTGACAGATACGTGGTTGATTCGTAGCCCTGATTTGTTTTCTATTATGTAATATCCCCAATGGGGATCTGCCCTAAAATTCTGATTTTTTATTTCTGCTCAAACCTTAATTCTGATTTCTGATTTTTATTTTCTAATTTCCAACAAAATATCACAGCAAACATACAATTGCCCAAACATGACAAATAATACATGCCAAATGTTGCTACCAATTGATATTCATATTAAACATGAGATTCACTATGAAAAACACAAGACAGGGCATCCAAATGAACATACAGGTCTGATTTTCTGTAGATAATTTCTGCTGTTACAAAACGGACTATTCTGGACTGATTTTACAAGGAACTCAAAGGCTCAAACATGCCAAACATAAGCCCAGATTTCTGCTCTACAAATCAGATCTGAAAATCTGATTATGCAATGCTGCTCCAACCTCCAAATGTCTCCAATGAAGTGCAAATAGAACTCCGTTATGAGTCCTCCACAAGATGAGCTAGGTTTTCGTCCAACTGACCTTCCTAGCATAAGGGTTTTCGTCCTTTTGCTGGTCTGCCATGCTTATTCCAAATCTCCGATGATGAAAACAAACCAAGTGACCTTGCATAAATACATTGCCAACCAAGGGGGTCGGCCTCACAAAGGAAAATTCAAATATTAAATTATTGCGCCAACAACAAAAGGGTCGGCCAGAATATAAATTATAATTCAAAATATTATTTTAGGTGCCAATACTCAAATGAGTCGGCCAGAAATAAATTTAAATGTTATTATTTTTTTATTAATTTAAATTATTATTTATTTAATATTATTTTAAATATTATGTTGATATTTATTTTAAATTAGCATTCAAGAATGTTGTCTCCCGCCCAAATTCAAATTTGGTTCCCAATTAATTTGGGGACATGACATTATTTTTTCATACCCATTCTGCATCATGAATGGTTTCTTGGCAACTATATACAGAAGCTGACAAAGAAGATGGTATGGCCAGTTCAAACCTATGAAAATGGAAATCTTGAGCATCTGTTCAGTAGTTGTCCCATTCCATTCTTATAATATTAACTTTGAGAATGTCTTTTAACTTCTTTCATGTGCTTGACATACATAAATAAGTTGAATTATTTAGAAATCAACATATACATTATATATGTATGTCAAGCACATGAAAGAAGTTAAAAGGCATATTCTTGTAACGGGACAACTACTGAACAGTTGTTCAAGATTTCCATTTTCATATGTTTGAACAGCCCATAACATCTTCTTTGTCAGCTCATATACATATATATGCACACACTTAAATATCATTATCCACATTTTCACCCATCCTCTGCCATGGATTCGACATTGGTTTCCTTTGAAGATTTGAAAATATTTTAGTGTTATCCACCTTTTAACATGTAATTCCCCTTCGAACAACTAAGTAAATATTCACATCTTATATCTATTGTGCAGTTTGGTTGTACTCCATTACATCGGGCAGCAGGTGCAGGGCACCCAGAACTGTGTGAAATGCTGATAGAGGAAGGTGCAGATGTGGATGCTACTGACAAAACTGGTCAAACACCTCTTATGCATGCAGTAATCTGTAATGACAAGCAGGTATAAGAGATTCATACTCACTCATCTTGCTTTTTGAAGATGTGTTAGATTTGATATTGTGGATCTTTTGCCATGCATACACATCATTGAAAGAACCACAAATTTTTTCTAGTGTGCTGTTTCAGGCTATTGCAGGCTATTGCAGTACCAATATTCATAAGATTTTTTTATTTTCCATATTGCTCTTTTACTTACAAATTTATGCTTTAGATCATATATAATATATTTGTGACATGTTAGTTGTCATAACTTCAATACTATATTTATACAAATTATGACTCCTAAATTGCGAAGGAAAAGTATTCCACAATTTTGAAAAGAATAAGTATTTGTAAAGATTTCTTATATGGTTATCTGATTTCTTACATTCTTATAGGTCGCTTTGCTTCTAGTGAGGCATGGTGCAGATGTGGATTGTGAAGACAATGAAGGCTATACGGTCCTTGGTCGAGCTGCAAATGAACTTAGGCAAACATTGATTGATGCTGCCAGAGTAATGCTAGAGGGTTAATGACATGTATTTTTGTTTTTACTTTGAATGATGCAATCAGGTCTGAGAGGTTTTCTGGTGCTTTTTAGAGTGATGTTTCAAGTTAACAACTGAGTGGATCAGCTAAAAGAAATTGAAAATATTTCTTAGTCATAATACATGGCTAATGATTTGAATTTGTTCTAGAATTCAGACGTTCCTGCTAGTGCCTTATTTTGTACACAACACATGAAGTATATGCTAACATTTAACATTCTTTTAGGGTGATACGTCAATTTCATGATCTTTAATGTGCATTGTGGAGAGATATTCGGTATTGTATTAGAGCTATATTTACAAAACTATTTATTTCAATTCTCTTTGGAATTTACCATGGTATCAAGTGATGAATGTTCTGATTCTTTGAGTGAGCACAATTTTAGATTTTTCCATATGCATCCACTAAGAAGAATAAAATCCTATAGTACATGGAAAAAAATCTTTTAACTTGAAACAAAGACCTACAAATTACAGTTCTTTAATAACCATTAGTTTTATTTTACCATAAGGTACACTATGTTTGTTTGATGAAAGCATACACAGGTTGAGCTTTAATGCAATGGAAAATGGTAGCTATTGAGTGGAGTGAGGTCCAATTTAGTTTAATGTAATCTAGGGTTTAATGCAATCTAGGGTTGAATGCTTGCTCATGGCCAGAAATGGCAAATGGAACTTGGAAAAACACAATCCAAGAAAGACAAGTTGAGTGTCTTGCAACATGAAGTGACAAAAAGCTATCGTGAGAGAAAAGTCATGAAGCACAAAAACCTTCAGTTGCAATCTCTCGACATTAGAGGTTGGGAAGGAGTTAGTGATGAGATTCATGTTGATATTTGTTTAATGTTATTGAGATGATCATTGTCTAATAGATCTTATAAATGTTGTTTGGATTACTTAAACTATGGAAGTAAGGACATAATTTATCTAGAACTAATAATATGCTATGTTCCACCAAGTTTCTATGATGGGGATGATGGAGGATAGGGGGACACATTTTTAGGATTGATTTATTAGGAGACCTTTTTAGGGGATGGCTATTGAAAAATAGGGAAAATTTTCAAAATATAATTAATTTCAAATAACATATGATAACATTGATAAGACATTTTGTAGGAGTAAATGGTGACTCCCAACACCTCCAAGAATAGTTGTTAGACCAAAATATCTTCCACAAGAGAGAAAATGACAAGAATAGTTTGTTGTATTATGATTCCAAGATTGATAGATTGAATATATGATGTACATGTGATGCCTTGCTTATAAATGCAAGTTGTGAGATAGAACTAGACAATATCTTGACATGTGTCTTAATCTTGTACAATGAGACAACTACCTCAACAATATTAAATGACTTAGGACATAAACATTAAATGTCAAGAGATAAGCTAACATCTAATAACAATCAACACCATCTAGAAAGATTTCTAAGTGGATTCAACATGTAAATATGAGTCGCTAACGACTTGTTAGGTAAAACACCTATTTGCACCAACACCCCCCTTAAGTGCAACTTAGGGAGAAGATTATTATGCAAATTATGCGAAGATGAAGATGAAGATGAGTTCCGAGTATGAGGTCATATTAGGTACCCATGTACAATGCAAATGCGATCTTTCACAAACAAAGAAAAGTAGAAAATCTAGTGAGACAAAACTCCTCTTCAAAAGAGAAAAGATACAAAGAAAGTTGGTGTATGAAGGATTTCAATGATACCCTTCAAGGACTACATCCATTATGTATATACAATCAATAATCCCTTTATAAGAGGGAAATAGAGACAAGATATCCCCTCCATAATGTGTAATCTACAAAAATGGTAAGTGTGAAGACAACATAATCCAATCAATAAATCGTATATAATTGCAAGGTTGAGACACATTTTCCCAACACTAAATAGAACTTGAGGCAGCAAGATGGCATCTTCTTGTATGCTAGAAGCTTGATTCAACTATTGGGTTGACACAAAGAAATGTTGAGGTTTGGTGTTAAAAGGCTTTTCAAGATCTTACTATGTTAACTTGAGCTTGACTTTGTAAATATCCTCATTTATTGTTATATCTTAATTTAATCTTGAGAAACATTAAAAGAGAGATTTTTGAGGGAGTCTCTTTAACTAAATATCTAATTGTGGAATAAGGGTAGCACCTTGTGGTTACCAAATAGATCATTGTCCATTTTGTTTAAAAGTTGTAGGATTGAGTAGTAAGGGTATTTGTTGCAGTTTTAGTGAAATTCATTATACAATGAATCCTATGTAATTGTAACATAGTAAGAGAATGAAAAACTAATGTAAATCCTATGTAATTGCAACACAATAAGAGAATGAAAAACTAATGTAATGGGTAGAGGGCAAGCTCCATACGAAAGTCCAATTAGGTGAGTGAAGGGTAAGCTCCAAATCTTGCTAAAGAAATTGATTCTATAACCACATTTTGCCTAAAAGTGTTTGCTAGCGTAGAGATGAGAGCTCTTGATGTTTTGTGACTCTATTTATCTAAAAGAGACCCAAAACTTGAAATCTATGTAAGTTGGAGAACAAATAGTGCTGAAATAAATAATATCTACTAATCTTTATTTAAGAAATTGTTCTAATATAATCTTTTGAGCAAATGAATAAATATAATCTTGAGGTTAATATATTGCCACTACAATTTTTAAGAATTGGAAAGAAACATGATTGTTATAAAATTTGATAGTTTGATCAAACACAATGTTGTCTATTTTATCTAACTTATTGATATTAATGTTCTTGTGTACTTGTACATTCAGATTGATTGCTGCCATGTCATCTTCCCTTGCAAAACATCATTGATAATATTACATCTAGAAATATTAAATCTTAAAATAATCAAGACTATACTATATTATTACACACATACTTGCATAGAAAATCAAAATGTTGGATTTATATTGAGAGGTGTCTAGAAAGACAATTGTTATTGAGTTGATTTTTTACAAATTTTAATGAGCACTTGTCTTAGAAATTTCCCCTTCATCTATCTACAAATGAATAATGCAACCACTTGTGGTTCACTATCATTCTAATTGAAACTAGGATGCAGCTTCATCTATATACAAACTTTTTTTTATCATATGCTTCTATCATCTTGTTTTCAATCTCAGTGCATGTGGAAGGTTCTTGGTGTGGTGACCTAGTTTAACAAATTGTAAAAGACTAGCATATGTGTTGTTAAATGTTAGGAAATTTTAATTGGATTGCGACTGCTTTGATAAAGTGATTGATATTTTAAAGGATTTTAGGAGGGACTCTTGACACTAGGTAATACAAAACCACAACAAATAACCAACATCAACTTTTGGGTTTGGGTTCATCTTTTTGAGATCTATTAAGGGATTCCAACCCAAAAAATAGGAGAACAAAATAATAGAAATAACATACAAGAACAATAGATAATTAATTTTAACAAAGGTGTTGTTTCTATCATTTATTGTTGTTATACTTGATTTGATTTTAAAATAAGGATAGCTATAGTGTCTTTTAATAGTTGAAGTTGGTACTTGTTATCTATACAAGGGGCCCTATCCCCAAAAATTAAGAGAGAACATAATAATAGATAAGAAACATACATAATTAATATAGACAAGGGCATTTGGGGAAGGATTAGCCAATCCTAATGCTAAATGTTATGAGATCTCAAAATTAATTCAGTTGACTCCTTTCTAGATTTTTTAATAAAAAGATAGATATCATCTTGAATTGAACAAAATCCAATAAGGGTATCAAGGACTTGTTGATAATTATTCAACCCTAAAGATGAACCTAAACCCAACATAGAAAGCCTCAAGAAAAAAAGATATGTGAGGAGATTAGAGACATTGTAGAGGGAATATCAAGAGTGGGAGTTGATGTTACCACATTAGGCATCAAAGAAGGAACAATGAGGTTAAGGAGTGAAGCCTGAGGAGGGAGGAATTGAGGGAGGCACTAAAGCTTGAGAAACAACCTCCAAACCCACCTTAGGAGAAGAAACCTTATGGGGAACAAATTCCTCAACCCTAGAAGAAGGAAGGGTTGAAGAAGTGGGAGTAACCATAGGAGGAAGAACTTCATTCGAATTTTGAAGGCTTGGATAAGATTTCAAGTGAGACTTGGTGTTCACCCAATGAATTGATAAAATAAAAGGATTTTCATCCTTACACCATGTAGCTTGATTATGAGATTTTTTCCTTGCAAATGAGCAATCATTTGCCAAATGACTCAAGCCAAAATATTTATGACATTGAAATACCAACTTCTCATCATCTTTTTTTTTTTCAAATGTGATTCTCCACTTGAAGCCAAAATTTAGTTGGTAAGCCCTTAAAGATGTCTGATTCAACCTGAATGTGTACAAAAATAGGATGATACAAAACATCAGTTTTTGAGGATGGAGCCAAAACATATTTGAGTGTGTTGCATGTGTACAAAAGTAGGATGATACAAAACATCAGTTTTTGAGGATGGAGCCAAAACATATTTGAGTGTGTTGCATGTGTACAAAAGTAGGATAATACAAAACATCAGTTTTTGAGGATGGAGCCAAAATTGAAGTGGAAAATAAGGAAGCCTCACCCACATAGAAAACAAAGATAACAATTTTGAAAGATGATTGAAAAGTGGGTATCGAAACTTCATCAATAAGATTGATTTCTTCAAAAACCATGCGCCTTGAGCTAAAATATTATCTCTATTGATCATATCTTCACATAAAATGACAAAGAAACCTTGAGTATAAGGGTAGATATATACTAGTTTTGAAATAAAGGATACCAAATATGAGATACTAAATAATGAAGCTCAAACAAACTTGGCTAGTGATGGCGAAACTTGCATATCAAAGCATTTTGGATGTAGGTCTTTTCTTCATCCAATATATCAAATTCCAAAACCACCACAAGAGTTCCAAACAAATAGGGAATCACAAATATAACCTACCACCATCATCCAATACTTGCAAGCCCATCCCAACCATCTAGGAAATTGAAAGTTGTTTATAGATCTTAGTGGATCCATCCCATGATAGTGATAAACCATTTCCAAGTGTAACAAGAGCCACAACCCCATGATCCTACCTAGAAACATCCATAGATACAATATTTTGATCAACATATACATTCTCTCTCAAGCTAGAAATGGAAGCCACTACTACATTAATAAAAGATTTAGGGTTTACAAGAGGGAAAATTTTAGAAACCATTATGGCCATTCTTTTTCCTTTCCCATACTTGTATTATGATATTACATCAAATTTAATGATGAATTATTTCTATAGGTTCTTGGTATGCATTGATGAGTTGTAGATATTCTTAATTAATGTACACATTATTTAATATATTCTTATAAGTTGTGATCCAATCAAAATCATAAATTAAATAATTTTTAATTAAATGTTCAGTTGTTCTATCTTGTAGTTTGTTTTCTAAATTATAAATACTCAATTTAAATTCTTTCTAATTGGTTGCTATGATTCTTTTTAAATGAATAGTCATGTTTTTGATGGCCCCCCAGAACCCAGTACAAGGAAAGGAAGGCTGCAAAAAAATATACCATAAACCTACAGTAGCACCACAATAGCTTCTAAGAGATAAACATGACTACAACTGCTGCATCAAACAAACATACAAGGGCCTAAAACCCCAAATACAACTTGGTTTTACCTGGGACCAGAAACCTTTAGAGATACAAAGAAACCACTTGCATCTGCCAAGCGTCAACAAACCAACCACTCATGGAATACACCATAGGGCCAAGAAAAATACCTAGATTAATGATGTATGACACCATTAAACCCCTAATCAGTTCATAATGTTGGGACATAGAAAGAAACTTAGAATACCACCCAACCTGCAACAAAAAAAGATAAGCCAAAGATCCCAAAACATCCATGGACAACTCCAACATCAACACCTCCATCAAAACACTCTGGTGATAGGAAACCAACTCCAAACACACCTCTAAAGGAATGGGCTCCCCTCTATTGGAGAGGATGCTACCAACATCAAGACCATGACAACCAGAAATCATCAACACCCTCCGCCTCCACCTCCATAGGAGAACAATCCACCTCAATAAGAACATTTGAGGGAGGTCCACCTCCATAGGACCAAAGGAGAAAGCTAACTCAGTAGCCAAGCACACAATCGTAGCATCCTCTAGTAAACACTGCACTAGAAACAAGCTCTGAGCCTTCACACAAGGCCAAACCAACTGAGCCAACAAAATACTAACATGAAGTAGCTCGGCCCAATAAAAGACCACAAACCCCAGCATCAACCATGTGGGAGGCAAGAGGAAAAACAACATTCTCAACAAGGAGGATCCAAAGACATTTAGCTTGAGAGTACAAGGCCACAAAAAAAAGTCAGCCAAAGAAAACAAGGCCACAAAAAAAATTCAGCCAAAGAAAACAAGGCCACAAAGAACACCACAGGCCTAAAGTCCACCAAATGCAGAGTTTTAGTCCTAGAGTGACTGAGAACACCCAACCCCCAAGAGAAATAGGGGAACCCAAACAAGAAGGAAATCAGGAGAAGGGCCAACAAGAAGGCACACCAAGCAACCCCAACACGCCAGTTAGAGCCATATATAAGCCACAATACCCAACAACCAACCAATGGGAAACATCACCACACCTCAAAGAGGGGCCAAGAAGAGCTCAAAACATTCCAGGAACAAAAAACCCCAAAACAGAGCCACCAAATAGGCGTTAGGAAAAAGAAAAGGACAACCAAGAGGAAGCCAGAGACAAACTAGACCAACAATAAAGACCACCAAGCCTTCCTATTACGCCGAATAGGAAGAAAGAGAGGCCCAATCTACACCCAAAATTCCTCAAAGAAACCCATACTCACCCATACCAAGAGAGGCGGCCAATGGAAGAAGAGAGGCCAATGTCCATCGACAACCACACACTCAACAACCACAGGCACTAAAGGGCACAAAACATCAACTTTCACACACTCGCACCCACACACCACATATCAAGAGAGAAGACACCACAACGAGACTAGAAGGAAGCATTCCTTCCCAACAATGCCTTGCTCCAAACCAGGAACAACGACCCAAAGAGCTCCAGACGTAGCCACCAATGACCGCAAAGCCAACAAGAAACCCCCACCAGGGCCATCGTCAACATCACCATCATTTGCACCTTCACCAACGCAGGATTCAAACCTCCCAAACCATTCAAGAGCATTGAAGCCAAAACAAGGCCACAACAGAAGCAAAGACACCATCCGTGCCTCCCCGAGCAACAAGGCCCCATCAATAGCAGATGGATCTCCATCGTCCTCATCAGTTTTAGCCTTTCAATCGCCTACAGTTTTCAAATTGCTACCTCCGCGCCTATTTCCACTGCTCCTCTCCATTATAATATGAATAGTCATGTTATTGTATGTTCAAATTTTCTTTTTTAATAATCCATTTTCCATATATAGACACCTTGACTTTTAAAGTATCTTCATAAATGAAATTTAAGAAATAAATTGAATATTTTATCTTCATTTTCATTTTCATGTTTGATATCCCACCTCAGTACAATTAATGAGAATTTAAGATGATCTTCTCACACATCAAAATTTATAAGGGTGTGTTCTAGATGCCTAAGCTACCCATCATTTTAACAATGTAATTCTACACGAATATAAAATTATTTCATCTTGCATTATTATGAATGGTTATGCATATAAATTAAATAATGAATTACCCACATTAAATTCCCTAGAGTTTGATTGACTTTTATTTATCCATGTATTTTAAATTACTGGCTAAATATTATATGGGAATGGTGAAATTATGGAAATAGGAATACATATTTTATGGGAGAAAATTTCATGTTATTAGATAAAAGCATGCAAATGGTAGAGTCAGGGTAGTGATGTGGCTAATGGCCTATCAAAAATTCATTTTTTTAGATATGTAAAAAAATATTGAGGAAGTCTAAGATACCTAAGTATTTAACTCTATATTTTATTTGAATGAATAAGTCATTACATTTTACAACAATCTTTTCAGAACTTGAAGAAAGACATGTCTCTCAAAATTGCATTTGCATAGATTTGACAATTAGGACACGAAGGATCACAAGTAGACTTGATTGACTCTATTATCAATGTACCAATGGATATCAATATTATATAAACCACATCACTACATATTATTAGTAAGACATTAATAGTTAGTTTCATCTTTAAGATAATTAAGATATACACATGCATATAAAAAAGGAACAATGCAAGAAACTATCATTATTGAAACTTGAATTAATTGTTTAATATAAAATTGTAAAGGATGCAATTTTTTTTACTAAATAAAATATACTATGTTAGACAATGATTATTTTAGTATGTTCTATTGTGATGGCTACAACTACATATGCTCACTTATGTTTTCATGTATTGTTTAATATAAAATTATATTATATACCAATAACTATGTTCACAAAAAAATATGTTCCTTGCATTTTCTAATCTTGTATTCGATAATTGCAACCATATTCATGCTACTCTATATTATTTATATCCTCCATCCTAAATATAATTTCTTGTAAAAACAAATACATCTATTATTATATATAGACGATACATTATAATTTAATGAATTGTGGTGATGGACTTACACTGTTCACCCATTTCATTAAAGATGCAATTTCTATGACATAAGAAATGACAATTTAGGATATAAACCATATATAATACAACCTTACAAAGTATTTGATGGTCCTAATTCTTACCAATAATGCAATATGGTTTTTATGATTAAGTAAAAACTATTAGTAACCTTACCAAATGTTGGGATATAGACAATAGAAAATTAAACCTTGAAAAGTATTTGATTTTCCTAATATTTATCAATAGTGCAATATGTTCTTTTTGTTGGTGTGAATAAAATCTTGTACCTAGCTAATTCCTAGTAGGGCACTTAGGGGAATTATTCACATGTAAGTTTACTTAGGTCCTAAAAATCTTTTTAGAAGTCTTAATTGTCAATTAGATATTATCTTATCTTTTGACATTTAATTCTTGAGTCCTAGGTAGTTATGATAAGTTGTCTCATGTTATAAGATTAAGAAACATGTCATGATATTATCTAATCCTATCCCTCACCTTGCCTTTATAAGAAAGAATTCTCTTGAATATTTCACATCTTGTGAATCTTGAATCATATTGTATTCTTGTTTGATGGAATAACATCTTTTGTTGTTGCTTCTCTCTTGTGCATGTGGAGGTTATTTGGTGTTGTAGATTGAAGATCTTGGTTATTCACTTCAACATGGTATCAAATATTTGAATTTGGAAAGCCCCTTCCGTTTCTTACAGTTTCTACTATCAATTTTTCTATTATGATTTGAGTTTCTTTTATGATCTTGTAAGTTATCATATGATCTTCTCTTGCATTTCAATATGATCTGGAGAATTAAAAAGGATTTGCAAAGATCTATTTTTGATAAGGTAAGCAAGGTTTTGAAAGGACTAAGAACCTCTTACAGAACTAAGAAAAGAACACTTTCAAATAACAAAGACACAATCTTTTCCAACACTGGCGGAAACACAAACAACACCTGGTCAACAGAGAACCAGGTGTGAAAGAACACTCGGAACCAACAATAGTCCTAAGTCAAAGACAGACTAACAACCCAAACTTGGCCACACAACTAGGATCAACAGAACACTAAGGACCAACAATAGTCCCAAATCAAGGACACAATAGGCCTTGAGCCAAGAAACAACCCACAACACTGTAGGTCCAAAAGATTGCTAGAAACAACGAGGCCACAAATCACCAATAACAACACAACCACAACAAACCCTCCACTCAAATTAAACAAACATGAGCCTAACATATTCCCACCAAAAGAGAGGTAAGAATAAAAAATTTCTGCAAAGATACGTTCTTCTAATTGAACCAACCAACTAGAAACCAACCCCGATGCAACCTCAAAAGGATGGGGCTCCCTTCTATAGGATATGAAGAAGTGGGTACCATAACTACCAAAGAAACCTCCCTTCAAAGCAAGTATGCTCCATCTCAATAGGAACTGACAAAGGAGAGATGCACTTCCCACCATATCTACAACGTCCAACTCCACCTCAATAGGAGAGGGCTCCACCTTAATAGGAGCAATATTCACCTCTATTGAATACAACATTTGTAGAACATGGTAGCAAGCAATAACTCCAGTAGAAAAGGAAAACACCTCGACCTTTGGAATCTAGAAGAACAACAACAAAAGGAAGGACAACACCAACCTCCCAGCCAACATAATCGGCCCACACCACTGAACATCTAGCAGCTCCTTCCTTAGAGAAAGCACCTTCCACCCCAAGGGGTAGCCAACAAACCCAGAACCCTGAATAGACAACCCATCCTCCAAAAGAATGGAAATCATCATAGAAACAACCACCAACCAAGCATAAGCCTTGGCCTAGAAACAGTCCATACCCATGCACAAACTATCCAAAAAGGAAAGCAAGGCCTCCTTCACAAGACCAGCCCAAAAAAATAGGGCCTTCACAAAGAAGCTTAACAATGATTCATCAACCACCACAAACAAGGTACAGAGGCCACAAGAGTAGGGGAAAACCAAACCCAAAAAAAGCACCCAACACACCTTGATGCAAATCTAAGGTGGAGATCACTGACAATAATGGAAACTTCAATTCTAAATCAAGGAACTCTTCTTTACAATGCATTCATACAACTCACCCTCAAAGGTCTCAAACCCCCGCCCAATCTTGTAAGTAAACAAAAAAAATTCACCAAGACCTCTACAAAAGTCCTCAACATGCATATAATGACATTTGAATCAGTTGAAAATAATCTCCAAGAAAAATTCAATGAAATCCCCAAAACTCACCATTTGGTACAAGCTTTCCTTGTAGTAGTGGGAAACCCTATTTTTTAGACTTCTGACCAGAATTTTCCAAAACACCTAGAAAAAAAATCATGGATTCAAATACCCATTTCAGAGATGTACCACATACTATAAAACTAGATACACTTTCTTAAGATCAAACACCTCAAAATTGGACTATTCACAATTTTAGGCCTCAAATTAGGCCATTTTTACAAAGGGTCTACCTCTAGATCTCCACCCCAAACCTTCTAACATCAAAATAGTCTTGGTATAGGTTTCCAAACCAAATATTTTCCAGGTCTCATGACCCCAAATGCTCAAGTAAACCTTCAATTCAAAAACCCTCCTTGTAGCCTAGATAACTAGGGTTTTAGGACACCCTTATTGTATCTTCACCTTCCTAGCCACTCCTAACCAAACCAACTCCTTAGAAACCTTTCAATAGGTTCTATCATGCTTAAGGAACACTCACTTGGCCATTAACAATGTGGCTTATTCATTTCACAAGTCTGATCCATCATCTCTTCAAGGAAAAACACACATTTCCTACCCTTATCTCACCCTTTAAGCCAAGGAATCACTCTTTCATGCCTCTTGCTTCCTAAATATCATCCCATAAATTCTAAAACATCATCCCACCAAGTTACAATTGAAGACAATAGGTGGGATGATGGTTATGCCATCAAGATAACCACAAAACCTTAAAACTGTTCAAGAACCCGGTAAGGGAAATTTGATGGATTTAGGCCCTAAAAGATTAATGCAAACCTTGCCAAGGCACCAAATACAAGTTAAAACATCTGTCTACAGATTCAGATAATAAATCAATGCGTATGGAGCTTGTACGGCCTGTGCCCAGTTAGGAAACTCAGAAAACCAGTGAAAACAATAAGAACACAAAATATTTCAATGTTTATTTCCTTCTCTTGGCTTCAACAACCATCACTTGGGCCTCCCCAAGGATTTTATAAAATTTCTCAAACTTCTCTAACTAACCAACTCCCCTAACCACTAAACAACCAACTTTTAAAATCATATAACTGTTGGGATTACAAATTTGTTGCATAAAGCAACTCACAAATTTGGAACTTTATGACTCTACCTTAATGACTCGATTACATACAATCTCATATAATTTCCTTTTAGGCTTACAAATATAATTTGATGACTCATTTTAATGCAAGAGTGCATTGAGCCACTAAACATAGGAATTTGTAACTAGGTGATTAGGTGCTCTTGCACCACACCTCCAGGCAGCAGTAGAAGACGACAAATCCATCACAATAAAACCAAGACCTCCCACCAACAAGAGAGTCAAGAAAAATCCCACCACTAAAGGAGTGTGAAGCAGAGCAAGACGATCCAAGCAACACACAACAACCTAGAATTTAAACCCAAGAGGTGCAAGAACAAGCCAACACTTGAGAAACACCAACACAGGGTGAGGAGGAAGCTCAAACCCCACATGCTCAATAGACAACAAAAACCTCAAAGGGGCCATCGAATAGAGGAGGCCAAGAACAAGCACCAAAACAATACCATCTTCATCCTTAGAGATAGCCTCATTGACTCCAAAGGAAGATCAACACACAAAAAAAAGAGATCTGAAAGTGACCCCCAAGGGCAAGAGACAAGGAAAGCACGAAGGAAGGCACTTCAAAGTGCCATCCCACTCCACAGAAAAGAGGTCATAGGAGAAAACCAGTGGAGAAACTAACCTCCACCGAGGAACAACTACCCACCCATCCATTGACAGGAAAACAAAAAACTTCAATCCATCATAGGAGAAAGGCATGATGGAGGGCAACACACCAGAATACACGAATGCATCCAGCCCCTGACACAGGCATAAAACACTCCCAACACCATCGCTCCAGATAGACAAAGAAGAACACAAGGAGTTAGCAAAGCACCATCGCCCAACATCCATGCCAGCAAAGAGCTTGCACACACCCAATGTCCACCATACACCCCATCTTACAACAACCCAACATTGCAGAAAGCTGGAACAACCACCAACTTTCCCCATTGAATACCATCCAAGCAAATGAAAAACAAAAAATATAAAATAGGAACCCCTAACTCTAAATACAACTCTCTCGACAAAGGTGAGTGGAAGGCCCTAACAAAGAAGGAGAGCCTCAAAGCCAAAGTACATTGTAGAATATTCATAGGAATCACACAAGCTTGGCAAGGTAGAGACCCAACGAACTGTCCCCACACATCCAGCCGTCCAAAAACCCAGAGAAGGACGCAGACAACCCAACTAGAGACACCATCATCATCCTCATCTCTATTGCCGTCACCCTCCTTAACGTCAGATTTCAAAAATATTCCCCGACTCCATTTCCCGCTTGTCGTCGTCACATCATTGTATCATGACCCACTTATCCTTTCAGGTGGGAGGATGTTTTGGTGGAGGTGCAAATATTTGTTGATCTTATATTGCTTGTATGTTTTTTTGGTGAGATATGGTGATTGCAAGTCTTTTGGCTATAGTGGCAGTGTTTTGGGTTGGTACATCACATTTTAGAGGCTCAAGAAAGTTAAATTTGGCTTTTTATTTCACTCAATTTGGCCACCATTTGACAAAGGAGCAAATAAGGTTTTGAAGCTCAGATATGGTGAACAATTTTTTATAGGAGCATTTTCATCCCAAATGGACCTTATCATTGTGTCCAGGAGGTTTATTCGATGAATTTTGATATAAAATTTGCTTATATTTGAAAAAAGTTATTTTTGAGGCATTTTTTTGCAAAGAGGCCATACGACCCCCCTTGTGTAGTTGCACAAATATGGTTTGCGGGAAAAAATTCAATTTTTTTTATAGTGATTAAAAAAAGATTAACTCTTTATCTATTAAGTGTCGACCACATAGGGGGCTAAGCCCTTGTGCTTGTCCATAGACCTTTGAACAACACTAAGCTGAGTTGTAGCCGCTAGTGTCTAGCCACAAGAAAATCATCAGCCTACAATTTTATAGAAACCACCACACTATTCTTAGAAACTATTGCTATAGCTGCTAGCTCCTGGTTGCATGGGTGACAAATGCCTAACCTTAAGGGTTAATTTTTTTTCCTTTTTGTCAAATAAACAATTTTTTTCAAGTTGCCTTAAATATTGCCACAAATATCAGATTTTGGCGAATGAGTAGTCATTGGAAAGTTGATTCAATGAACTCCTAAGTGGTGCAGGTGATTTTTTTGCTGATTTTGCTAATTTTTGCTAGTTTTAACAACCCAAAGGTACACTTTTATTTTATTTCTTGCAACTGACATAACTTTTGCATACAAACTCAAAATTTGGCAATTTTTTTGGAATTTCTCATAAAATCACAAGGAATATGTTTTTAATCTTTGTTTTCTGATTTGACAAGTCATTTTTTCTAAAATTGTAAAATCACCATGTGTTATAAACTACTAATTTGACTTTTTTAGTTGTACAAATTGCAAAATTTTGTCATTGTAATTTGTTGGGGGGCTATAAACATAGTAATACATTATGGGGGGTTAAAGGCACAATTTAAGTGCCTATTTTTCTTGTTTCTCTTGATGTTCTTTTTTCAACATAACAAATCTAAGGAAATTTGAGCTCCTCACTCCACACAACTATCATACATGAAAGTTAAAAATGACCCAATTAGTACAATCTAAAGGTCTATGGTGAATGTTGGATGAAATAAACTTGAATTCACAAGGGAGTTTGAAAAAAATCTCATAGAAGTAAGTTAGATGAAACCAAGGGGCTCATAGGCTCACATGTATCTGATAACTTATTGTTTCATATTGTGGAGTCTAAAAAACCTAAAGATATTTGGGGAAAACTTGAGGAATTGTATGTTCAATTCAATCAATTTAGAATCTTGCAACTTGAAGAAGGTCTAACATCACTCTAGATGATTTTCCTACTAGTCAAGATTTTCTTGCACAATTTAAAATGTTTTTGCCACAATTGAAACCTAATGTGGGCATGATGAATCTAATGATGTATGTATCTTCTTGGTTCTATCTAAGTTAAGATGACCTTTTCAAGTGTTTTATTCTACTTTCTATTCTACTATGGATGCCATGGGGAACAATTATAAGATGCCTATTTTTGAGTTGTTTTCTGAGCATCTTACTAGGGAGCAAGCCAAGTTGATTCAAATGGATGCTCTTCATAGTTCTAAGAACCAAGATCTAATGGCTCAATCTTCCAAAGATATTTTGAAAGAATAAGAAGAATTGTAAGATATAATTGAATTTAGGTAGTGATTCTCCCTTCAAATCAAAGTAGAAGAATACTCAGATGTCCACTCCACCTCCTTCTAACTCTTAAGACTCTTAATCCAAGTCTAAGAAAAAGAAAGGAGAACCTTGTTATTTTTATGGAAAAATTGGGAATGATGAGTCTCATTGTTTCAAGAGACTAGAGGCCTTTCATGGAAAATGGCAAGCTCTTTCATCACGTGCCTTACATTCATCTACTGATAGTTGGATTCTTGATTCAAGTGCTTCACATCACATGACTAATTCATGCGATCTATTTGATTCCATTTCTCATAGTCATACTTCTCAATTTGCAGCTGGCAACTCTTCACAAATTCCAGTTTTGGGGACAAGCTCCATTCAGATGCTAGATGGTTGCATTGAGGATGTTTTTCTTTTTCCCAATATTTTAGTGAATCTAATCTCCATATATCATATTTGTCATTTTAGAGATGGAAATACCATTGAGTTTACTCCACATAATGTGACTATTCGACAATTACAAGATCTTGAGAAGGTTGTTGCTACAAGGAAATATGATCATGAGAATCATTTATATCAGTTTGATGGATTTGAGTCTTCAACGGGTTCATCCTTTATTTCTCACACAAATTTTGTGAGTAAAATTTTGCAGGAAAGGTTTGGGAATTTGAACTCAAAAGATGCACACACATAACTTAGTGGTTGGTCTTCCTAAGATATCTTGCATCGAGGGAATTTTTCAAGGTTGTGTTCTTGACAAAAAAACATCAAGATCCTTTTCCTAAGGGTCAAGCCACACGTGCTACCACATCCATAGAGTTGGTTCATAGTGATATCATGTCATTTCCAACTCCTTTTTTAGGGGCTAAGTATGTGCTCACTTTTATTTATTATTTTTAATGATGCACATGGGTCTATTTTTTGAAGTACACAAATGATGTTCTCACCACTTTTAGGACCTTCAAAGAATTCGTGGAGTAGTTAGGTTTCCATCTTCAATATATGCACACAGATAATGGGGGGGAGTATATCAATAAGGTGTTTTATGATTTTTGAAGTGAGAATGGTATTCTTCATCAACACACTATTCCTTACACTCAAAAAAATGGTGTGGCTGAGAGGAAGAACAAGACTTTAAGAGAGATGTCCAATTGTATGATTTAGTCTTAGTCCATGGCTCCAATTTTTTGGGTTATAGATGTTAATTGTGCCAAATATATTTAGAACCATATGCCTCATAGGGAAAGAAAAAATATGACTCCTAAGGAGGCTTGGTCCCATGACAAGACCAATGCATCCTTCTTTAGAGAATTTGGTTGTGAGGCATTGGCATTCATTCTAGATGGTCGACATAAAGCAATGGAGAAGAGTTAGCGATTCATTTTTGTTGGCTATTGTGAGGATATGAAGGCTTATAGATTGTATGACCCTAACACACAAGAGGTTCAATTTCATTGTGATGTTTACCTTGATGAGTCCTTCACTCAGATGGAGTTTCCATCACCTTCTTCATCACTACCTACTCAATCTTCTTCATATGAGGATGTTTTTATTTTGAGGAAGATTTTATGGATGGTATCAATCCACCTCCTCCAAATCTACCCTTTAGGACATGATGGGATCATAATACTCTTGAGGAGGTTGGTCCTCTTGTTGGTGATCCCATAGATACTCACCGCACTCGCTCCCAGATTTTTGGTCTCAATATTTTGAGTCATGTCATTTCTAATGATCCTTAGAGGTTTTAGATGCTTCAGGTATTCTTGAGTTGGATAGTGATATGGTTGAGGATTATTCCTCTTTGATGAGGAACCATACTTGGGATCTTGTGGCTCTTCCTAAGGGAAGAAATTTGGTTTGGTGCAAGTGGGTGTATTGTACCAAATATGCAATTGATGGTTCCATTGACAAGTATAAGGCTCGTATTGTTGCAAAGAGGTTTCATTGGTTGATGGAGTTGACTACTCTAAGACCTTTTCTCCTGTTGTTAAGATGGATTCTATTCATCTTGTCTTTTTTATAACTACCTCTCAAGGATGGTCAGTGTATCAAATAAATGTGAAGAATTATTTCTTGCATGGGGATATTCATGAGGATATCTATATGGAGCAACCACTTGGTTTTGTCTAGGAATCTTCACTTATTGTAGGATTTATCATTCATTATATGGTATCAAGCAGGCCCCTCAAGCTTGGTATGAGAAGATGAATAGTTTTTTGCTAGATTTCAGGTACACACATTGCCATTTTGATCCTACAATTTATACTCAAAGGCATGGGGAGGATCTTCTAATTCTTTTGCTCTATGTGGATGATTTGATTCTCATAGGGAGTTCCACTTTCATGATTCATAGTACTTAGGGAACATTAATGGATCATTTTTATATGACTGATCTTGGTCTTTTGTATTACTTCCTTGGTCTTCAAGTTCATCAATCTTCTAAGGGAATTTTCATTTTCCATCATAAGTATGCTCTTGATTTTATTTAGAGATTTGGTATGACTGATTGCAAGCCTACCCCTACATCTTTTCAATCAGGTGTTGTACTACTCCTCTAGTTGATCCTACCTTGTATCAATAGCTGGTTGGTAGTATTTTGTACTTGACACATAGTCATCTTGATATTTCCTTTGTGGTTGGCCTTGTCTCTTGTTTCTATCAAGAGCCTCACGAGAGTCATTGAAAGGAAACCAAAAGTATTTTGACATACATTCAAGGCACTTCACATTTTGGCATTCATTACACATCAGGAGCTTCTCAGATTATGGGCTTCACTAGTTCAAATTGGGCTGATGATTTTAATAATCAAAAGTCTACTTTTGACTTTGTCTTTTGCCTTGGTTTTGGACCAATTGCATGGCTGTGCAAGAGGTAGATTGCTATTGCATTATCATCGAAAAAGGTTTAGTATTGAGGTGCAATTTTGGTGAGTAAGGAGGTTTTTTGCTTCATTAGTTGATGATTGATTTTGGATTTCCTTTCAATCAACCCACTACTCTTTAGTGTGATAATCAAAGTTCTATTCATATCTCACACAACCTAGTGGAGCATCAATGTAATAAGAATATTGAGATCCACATGCACTTCATCAAGCAAGTCATCTAAGATCATGTTCTCAGCTTGGAGTACTTTCCTACATAGCAGTAGGTTGTAGAAATATTCACTAAACCTTTAGCATCACCTCGTTATCTTTAGTTGTGATCAATTCTTGGGGTGAAGGAAGTTTTCCTTAGAGGGTCTTCTTGAGTCCTTTTTTTTTTCTTTGCACATTTTATCTATTTTGGAGAGGATTTTTCTTCCACAGGGTTTTTCTCCTTTTCTCCATTTATGAGATATTATTTTGTACATGGGTACCTCATTAGACCTTATTGCTAGGACCCATTTTTTGCATCTTGCATTGGATTTTTCCTCCCTAAGTTACACTTAAGGGGGGTGTTGGTGTGAATAATGTCTTGTACCTAGCTAATTCCTACTAGAGGACTTATTCACATGTTTCCTTAGGTACTAAGAATATTTCTAGAAGTATTAGTTGTCAATTAGATCTTATCTTTTGAATTTCAATTCTTGAGTCCTAGGTAATTATGATAAGTTGTCTCATTTTATAAAATTAAGAAACATGTCATGATCTTGTCTAGTCCTATCTCCCACCTTGCCTTTATAAGCAAGGCTTATTTTATATATTTCAATTTTTTTGAATCTTGTATCACATTGTATTCTTGTTTAGTGGAATTAAATATTTTGTTGTTTCTTCTCTCTTGAGAATGTGGAGGTTATTTGGTGTTGTAGATTGAAGATCTTGGTTATTCACTTCAACACTTTTTAGTATTAAGTAAAAAATATTTTTAACTTTATCAAATGTTTGCTCATGCACACATGATTGTAATAAAAGTGTATTAATGGTTTATGAAATATGCACCTTAGATGAAAAATGAATTTCATCTCAGTAATGTTAAATGCAACTTGAACATAAGGTACTTGAAGTGAATAAATACTACTAAAAACCACAAGAAAGCCTGTGTTCAAAATGAGAGATTAAGTTTAAACTAAATCTCTTGAGATTTTTGTTGAGTCAAACTATAATATTCAACAAAATATTTATTGTCATACATTTTAAAGAATGTTAACTTGGATAATACAATTTCAATATTTAAGGGAAATAGGATTATCAAACTTATATGAGAATAGTTTTGTGCTTCAATAGTTGTTCATTGATAATATTTTATCACTTTGTAAAAGGAATTAGGAATGATTGGAATTCAATAGAGATCAAGAGGGTGGGATTAGTTTGTGTGAAAAGTGTATATATAGTCATCTAGCTACTTTAAAACTCCTAATTCACACCTAGTTGGTCAAGGTTAATTAGAAACCTTTTCTTTGTTTCTGAAGTCATGTGTGCATGCGACTTGTTTCTATACTTATTATTTATGCCATGCCCTTAATATTAGAGTACATCGAGTTATGAATAGTCAACTTATGACTATCTTAAATCTTAATGAGGTCATATTATCATTATTATATTATTATTCAATTAGTTAGGTCAGCCCAGGGCTTATATAGGGTTATCTAAGTCGGCTTGGGTGATATCTTAGGCACAAATAGCTATATATAGGAGGTAGTGAGTCTTATTTCATCATCATATTGTGAATTATGTTATCATTCGAGATATTTGGAGGTTCTCCCCCTCAAAATGGCTTGTTATTCTCAGTTATTATCAAGTATTTGTATAATATTTTCTATCATATTCTTCCATTGTGCAAGTTATTTCATTACAAGTGGTATCAAAGCACGATCTTAGCACGATTGTGATAAGGCATTTCTTTTCAATTTTGGAGGTCATTTTATGAAACATATATCTCCCATATTTTGGTGATTTTTTCTCTTATTTTTAAAGGGCTATTGAAGAACATATTGGAGAAGATACAATCTAGATTTTAGAGGAATTGGAGTGAAATTGAGTGTTTTATTGCAAAATTAGGGTTTCTTCTCAATTTATTTGGAAAGTGCATATCTTCCAAATCCTATTGAATTTGTGTTGGATTTTTGGTTTTTTTTTTAAGTTGTAAGAGAGGAGCCTATAGGAAAAATTACAGAAGAATTAAAAAAAATCAAGTGATTTATTGCAAAATCAGTGTTTCCAATAAATTCACTCTCAAGACTATTAAACACCTAATTTTTGGGAAAAAATTCTAGGAAAGTGCAACCTAGGCCTTGGTAAGTTATAGTCAAAATTTTAGATCATTTTGACTTTATTTGTGTGATTTATTACAAAATTATTTTCTTCCATGATGATGGGTCTTGCAACAAGAGGCAAAAAAATGTTACCACATCATGAAAATATTTAGATAAGAATGATGTAGAAATTGAGGATATTAACCCTAATGATGAAATCAACAAGGTAAAGGGTGAAATTTACCATTGAAGAAGGAGATGGATGATGAAAATGCATCAATAAAAAGGCGTATGAAAAAGGATATGAGTGAATTAAAATAACTTATTCATGGTATGAAGTATAAAGGAAAAGATTCACCTAGTAAGGTGGAAGACAATTCCTTTGTTATTTGGGCTTGTCTTAGATCTCAAGAAGGATTTCCCTTTTAATAATCATATTCCTTGACAATTCATACCCAAGTTGGATATGAGAAATTTTGATGGAAAGGATCCAACTAATTGGCTTTACCAAATGGAGAAATTATTTGATCTTCATCATGTTCCTAGTCAACAGAAGGTGGATATGAAATCATTAGATCAATTCATTTGGTATTGTTGGTTATGTGATGAGAAGAGAAAGAAGGGTTGTGTGGTCACATGGTCAATTTTTCAAGAGGAAATTGCTACCCATGATGGAGATAACTTTATGGATAGTTACTTCTGCCAAATTGCTAGATTAAAGCAAACATGTATAGTTAAGGACTATATTAAGCAATTTCAAACCCTTTATCTAAGAGTGGAGAATGTGAAAAAATAAAATTTGAAGGAATTATTTCTAGGAGTTTTAAAGGATCACATAAAATATGAGGCACGTTTTTTCCAACCACAATCCTTGTCACAAGAGATGCTTATGGCCAGATAAATTGAGGAGAATATTTTGAATAGTAGGAAACAAGGGATTGCAAACATAAGAGAAAGAAGATCTTCTACACATTCATTACCTCAACCTACTAGGCTGACTCCACAAAAAAATGAGATGAGAGAAAAAGGGTTGTGTTTCAGTTGTGATAGCAAATATAGTCAACCCAATACATGCATTGAAAATAAATTGTTCTATATTGAAGGCCTGATTAAGGAAGAAGAGGAGGAACCTTTATTAGAAGGTTATAGGGAGTTAGATGAGGAATCACATGATTAAAAACTAATCATTTCATGTCATGCACTCTTAGGTTTTAGCGCCCCACAAATTATCAAGATAGTGGATTTATTAAAAAAGTAGAAAGTAACAGTGTTGATTGAATCAGGTAGTACTCATAATTTAATCAATAAAAAAGTTGGCTACTCGTCTAAATTGTTTTATATATACAACTCTAGAGTTTCAGGTCTTGATTGTAAATAATGGTATTATTAGTTGTTCTAGAAAATTCCATAGCATTAATTATCAATGAGAGATTATCACCTTGATAGCCCAATGCATGCTATATCCATGGGTGCAATAAATATTGTTTTGGGAGTATAATGGCTTACTGCATTGTGAACAATTGAAATGAAATTTCAAGAACTATTCATGAGATTTAAATAAAAAGGAAAGACAATAGAGCTAAGAGGATTGAAGGTGAAGTCCCCTCAAATGGTAAGATCTCATCAAATGCAGAAGTTGCTTAAGAAAAGAGGTGATGGAGTTGTGGCCCAATTATGTTCATTCGAAGCCTGTCAATCCAATGCTCCCACCCATCCATATTTACAAAACAATATTGATCATCACTTGGTGGTTTTTAGAGATATTCATAAAGGACTTCATCCTAAGAGGGATCATGATCATGCCATACAACTAGTTCCAAGGAGCCAACCACCCAATATTAGGCCTTACAGGTACCCATATATACAAAAAAGTGAGAAAAAATATTATTGAGGAAAATAATTGAGGCATGAATTATCAGACATAGCCAAAGTGCTTACTCCTCGCTTGTATCGATAGTGTGTAAGAAGGATGAAACTTGGTGCATGTGCCCATACTATAAAGTTCTCAACATTTACACCATCAAAGATAAGTTTCCTATTCCAATTATTGATGATCTGCTAGATGAATTGAATGAAGCTATATATTTTATAAAGTTAGATCTTAGATCAGGTTATCACCAAATTCAAATTAAGGAAGAAGATATTTGTAAAAAAACATTTAAGACTCATGAAGGTCATTATGAGTTTTTGGTGATGTCATTTGGTGTTACCAATGCACCATCTACATTTCAAAGTTTGATGAACTCTATCTTTAAGAAATTCTTGGTGAAGTTTGTATTAGTGTTCTTTGATGATATATTGATTTATAGCAAGACATGGGAAGAAAACTTGCAACATGTAGATCAAGCGTTAAAATTTCTCAAAGATCATCAACCTATGCTAAGCCACCCAAGTGTGCTTTTGTTCTCAACAAGGTGGAGTAATTGGCACACATAGTTTCACATGGAGTAAAGGTGGATCCTAATAAAATTAAGGCTATTAGGGAATGGCCTATTCCCAAAACCATTAATAAATTTAGGGGTTTCTTGGGATTGATTAGATAATATAAATATTTGGGAAGAATTATGTCCTTATAAAAGCACCCCTCATAGACTTATTGAAGAAGGATTATTTTCATTGGAACAAGTTGGCCAATGCAACATTTGAGAGATTGAAGGAGGCTATCCATACAAATCCAATGCTTTCCACTCCAAACTTCACCAAGGATTTTATTGTGGAATGTGATGCTTTAGGAAATGGTATAGGATCAATTCTCATACAAGAGGTTTGACCCATTAATTTTTAGATTCGTCAATTAAAGGGTAAGAATAAACTCAAACCTATTTATAAGAAGGAAATGCTAGCTATTATTCATGCAATATAATAATGAAGCCTTATCTAATGGGTAGAAAATTCAAGGTTAATACAAATTGTGATAGTCTAAAATATTTTTGGGAACAAAGATTATCTTTCAAAGAGCAACAAAAATGGGTCGCTAAGATGTTGGGATATGAATTTGAGATTGTATATAAGAGAGGGAAGGAAAATGTTGTGGCAAATACATTATCTAGAAAGTATGAGAAGGATGAAGCTTTATTGTGTGCCATTTCAATATTACACAAAGATTGGGTAGTGGAAGCCAAATTAGAGTGGTAAAATGATGTTGCTACAAGTAATCTCATTCAACAATTAGAGTGATCCTAGTGTATACACCTAAAAATGGTCATCATATTCAATTAATTAAATACAACCTATTTGATTAATGTTTCAACTATGTATAAATAAAGTATTGCTTTATTTATATTGTTCACTCTTCTTTTAATTCTCCAAAATCATATTCTTCTAAATAATTAAATAAACAAAGTAGCCTAAACGTGTTTATTTAATTAATCTTCCTTAATCCTAATTAAGAATTAGAGCACATGTCTACTACTTTTTCTTGTGCCGCCTCACAAAGGTCACATGAAAATAAATAAGCCTAATTACTAATTAGAATTATCCTCACACACTTCCACCAATTGGAAAAGGCACATGGCTTTATTCCCCCACACTTCCAACAAATTTGGAGCACATGGGTCTTTGTTTCACACACTTGGGTCCCCCATCCATTTGGCATGTTTCCAATTGGTCAAGGGATTCTCTCCACACACATGGCATGTTGTCTTTGGTCAAGGGGACAATGTCTTGATTCTTTCCATCTCCACCATCTATTCTTTCCCCTTCGAATCTAGACCGTTGATAGGTGCCACCTCACAAAATGCTTGAGAAACCCTATAAATACACCTCCTTGCCTTTGCATTTATCATCCACAATTGAAGTAAAGTTACTATGTAGGTTTCTCTTAGGATCTTGGAGCTTTCGTGGAGTCTTATAATTAGTTTTCATATCATGTGTTACTATGCATTCTCATTTTAGATTAATTAATTGCTTCATAGTTGCATTTTATCATCCCCATTGCATCATAGTTGCATTTTAGGTTAGTTTGTTTTATATTTGGATTTGATCACACACATAATCATGAATAGTTCATTTTAGTTTCATATCATCTCACTCATCTCCACTTGTTCATTTATCATCAACATCATCCTTCATTTATCATCATATCCACCATCCTTTCCATCGTTTTGTTTCATTTAGAAGCATACCACTAATCCTTCCTGCATACATTTGCACATAGAAATCATCTTAGCTTGCATATTAAGCATCAAATCTCATTTTATAGGTTGTCATTTTAACAACTATTGTGCCCATAGAAATCCGAGGGCCAAATGGTTTAATAAATTCCTAGAAATAGAGGACAATGATACGTATTTGAAAGGTTTGATTGTATTAGAAATAGAGTAGTTTACTTTATCAAATATTGAATGTAAACCATTTCATTAAGGTTTGTGTTGACATTGAATCTCTCCACTTTCGACACATGCACAAAATGGCGACCACCGTGGGGCCTTTGCCTCACTTGTTTCTAAATTTTTTGCAAATTTTGTGAACATAGGTTCAAATTGGAGACTTGATAGCCTTTAACACCTATTTTGAGACAATTCTGGCCTGTTTCTGGAGTTCTGGCGCCTCTTGTCTTTGTTTTGGCGCCTCTTGCTTGAGTTTTGGCACCTCTTGCAAACTATTCCAAGACCATTTTTACCTATTCTGGGACCATTCTGGGCTGCTTTTAGAGTTTTGGTGCCTCTTGCACTTGTTTTGGTGCATCTTGCAAGCTGTTCCAAGACCATTTTCAGCTGCTCTAGGACCATTCTGGGTTGCTTTTAGAGTTTTGGCACCTCTTGCACCTATTTCAAGGAGTTTTGGCTTTTCTAACTCTGTTTTTGAACTTTATGTCTCTGTTTTGGTGCCTCTTGCCTCTGCTTTGGTGCCTCTTGTCTTTGTTTTGGTGCCTCTTGTAGTTTTTCACCAAATCAAAAAATTCACATTTTGTGTTGTGCTTTGTAGGTTTTCCCAAATTCATTGTCAAAGACTCAAACATAAACTACTAACATATTTAGGGGTTGGACATTATTTACTTGTTTCCTTTTGGTTAAGATAGGAACATATCTTAATTAAAAGGTTAACGAACATCATGTTTCCTTTTGGTTAAGTTAGGAACATAGCTTAATTAAAGGCAAATGAACACCATGTCTTTTGTATGTGATGGATGGTAAGTGTATGCTCTCCCCTTAACTGGGTGATCCAAAAATCTAGACCCATTCTTGTTTATGTGCGAGTGTAAGTGGAGCATATAGTGTGTGTTCTCTCTTTATTCATACGAAATAAAGATTGATTGAACTACGGGTATGCTTGCTTGCTTTTGTTTATCCTAGAGGGCCTGCCTTGTGGGAAAAAGTACTCACCCAAGGGAACGACCCAACCGGTAACACACTAAAGCCAAGTGACTTCCAGCTAGGATATAAATGTGGATACTTGGGGAAAGTTCAAGTATCATGCGGGTGGCTCTGACGAGATGGATCAAAAGGGACTCTCGTCACATGGGTCACTCCCTATGAACAAAATGTTTGAATTAAAACCCTTGTTGTAGATTTTCCAAAATCCTTTATCTATTCTTTGGTGCAACAACGGTCATTTCCAAGGCATCCACATTCTCATAGTTTTTAGTAGAGATGATTAGTTTTCCATGGGAGTTTCATGGGGACTCAAAGCTTGGTTGGCCTGAGAAGAGAGTGCACTGTAAGGGGGAGCCCGTGCAACAAAGCTTTTGAATTCATTCGCTAAAGATAGTGCGGTTGGGGTAAAACCTGCATGTAATCTAAAAGAATACAGTCTTACACAATATTAGCAGTGTATATTCTGCTTGGTGTGTCTTCAAAATGAAACTCAAATAAAACACCATAAAAAATGTTACATTTTGAAAGTGAAAACCTTGATTCAGAACTACATTCATTGAGGTAGACAAGTCAGTAACTTAGGTCCATCCATCTTCAGAAAATTAGTCCTTTCAGTAGTGTTCAACCTTTCCTTAGGAAAAATAGAGTCTGAACATGTGGTTTACCTAATGATTTCACAAAAGATTAAGATTCAAAAACCAAATTCCATACCTCTTAGTCCAAAAGAACACCAAAAATGTTTATCAACACTTTACGATTTTAGATAGAGGTTAACCTTAAATTTCTACAAAAGAGCTTGCAAGAACAATGCCAAATTATGCATCTTTTACTATTGTCAAAATCCAAGACTTTTCCAAAGATTTGAGTATCTCGTCTCACAAGTTTGAACCAAAATTTTAGAACTCCAAGTCCAAGATCATTCCTTGGATACCTTAGAAGTCTAAAATTGTTAAAACCAACCTCTACAAGTGGAATTCTCCAAAACTAAACCTAGATCTAAACATCTCAAAGTGCCTAAATAATTAAAATCTATCATATCTTTGATTGTTAAACCTAGTTTCATCATCAGGATTTGTCATCCTTTAATCACGAAACAACATTATACAATCAAATAAAACTTAGTCCCATCAATAAAATTTGTCATTCTATTCAATTTAGTTGTAATTCTTGGCACTCCTCCAAACAAAGATCAAAGTTTAGCTAGATTGTACCACTTGTATGCCCATTTTAACAAGATCCCAATGTTGAAACTCAAAACCGTGAAATCCAAACCACCATGGCTGAAATAGATGAGGATCGATTGAATGCTTTAGCTCATCAAATAAAAATCCTTCAACAAAAATCTGGGATATGCAAAGGGAAACAACCACAAAAGGATATTTATTTCCAGACATTTTTTCTTATTCCTCTAATAGAAATCTAGACATGACACCTCCTCCACCAACAACTACATCATCCACATTCAATTTCTTTCAATTTCTACAAAAAATCAATAATCCCAAATCAAAGTCTTCAAACACAAAGGATATTGAGCAATCTTACCAATTCATGCATCTATCTTCATCTCCCACAAGTCAAAATAAATCTCAAGATTCTTTCACCCAAGTTAACGATTCTATCCAACCACCTTTTTCTATAATATCTTCTATATCCAAAGATTCATGTCAGTCTTTGTGTCCAAATCATGCTATCATAGACCCCTCTGCACCTCAAGATCAAAACATTCTTTCCACTTCATCAAATGATACCAAAATTCCACAAGTTCTTCCAATATTTGACCAAGACCGAATCTCTCAAGAATTCTATGATGATCCCCTCCTCTCACTTTTCATCCACGATGAATCCCTTCCATCTCAAGAGAAAAGTATCTTTCCAAGTCCTTCTTCCACCCCATCTAATGAATCCATATCATCTCATGATTCCATTGCATCCCAAGAGCATGATAATTCTTCCATCCTATCTAATGATGACCTATCACCCGATGATCAAGATATTCTTTCTCATCAAGATCAAGATATTCTTCCATCCGAGGATATCCCTTCATTCCATAAGGATGTTCATCCTTCTCAAGATCAAGATATTCCTTCCATACCACCACATGATTCCACACCTAATGAAGAACAAGCTATTTCATCTCCTACACCTCCTAATCCTTTTCCAAGTCAAGATCAAAACACCCCATCATCCCCATGTCAATATCACACCTATGCAAGCTATCCATGAACCCCACACCTACAAATTGGGATCCTCCACCTTCATCCATTCCGGTTTACTTCCAACACCTATCCTTTCATCCATATCATATCCTCCCCAAAATGGACTTGCATCTTGTTTCAGAAACAATACCTATCCCATTGGTAAACAAATGTGTCAAAGTATGAAATACAAAGGAAAAGGATTAGGCCTCCACGAACAAGGTATCCTGGAACCCCTTCCTATCCAAAAAAACCCATATTATAACGGCCTTGGTTATACACCTAAGTGTCCAAGTCCATCAAACTTGCCATCTATCCTAGGTCGTCATCCTAATCCACCAAACCTTCCATCTATCCTAGGTCCTCATCCTAGCTCATCAAACCTTCCATCTATCCTAGGTCCATATCTTATTCCTCAAGAACAACAAAGGCACACATCCTTGATGCCCTTTCAAAATTATACCTACACTCACTCATCCATAATACCTCCATACCAGTCATCTCCATCCATCTCTCCTATTGCTCTTGGAAGCAATATGGGTTCCAAATGTCAAAAGCTTCCATATCAAAATCCACATGTGTCAAAGGATCAACATGTCTCCTCAAAGAGGCATACAAAACTAAAATAAAATTTTATCCAAAATCAAAGGAAAAATCTCAAGGGCCACAAAGGCCCATCAAAGCAAAAGGGAAAATTTCAAAGACCACAAAGGTCCATAAATCAAAGGAAAAATCAAAAAGGCCACAAAGGCCCATCAAAGCAAAAAGAAAAATTTCCAAGACCACAAAGGTCTATAAATCAAAGAGAAAAATCTCAAAGGCCACAATGGGCCACAAAGAAAATATCAAAGTCAAAAATCATGTGGATTCCAAAAAGTCTCATAGAAGCAATGATATCTAAATCGACACCCAAATTTGCTAATCCAAAAGCTTCCTCCAATCTTCCATATAAAAGCCTATCAACTTCCAAATCCATTTTTCCTCCACCACTTCATCACCCTTCAAGGTGTGTGCCAATTTTGATCTTTCCATCCTTTCCATCTATCCATCAACAAAACTTTCAACCTCCTATCCATTATCCCATCATACCCTAAAATTGCCAACATTTAGGAGTCCAATTTCCCATTGCCATGGTTTATTAGAGCATGTATTTGAGAGATATTTGGTTGTGAAACTTGATGCTTAAGTCCTTCCTCCATCTTCCTATCATCCATATCATATTCTCCATATTCCTCTTGCACTCTACACTTAGGGACAAGTTTCGTCCATCTTATCATTCATGTTCATTATCCCTTTTATGCTCATTCTTTACTTTTCCACCTTTGATCTTGAAAAAGTTAAGGATCTTCTTGAACATCATGTATCTTATCTTATATGCTTTATCCATATCTTCCATACCATATCCTTCACCTTATCCATATCCCATAATGCTTTCTAAATACATCCTTTCTTCCTTTCCTTGGTCTTGATGAAGAATAGGGGGAAAATACTAGGGCCTTGTGTCTGTATATTATCTAGTTGATCTTGATCATCCCATTCATTATCATTATCTTTTCTTTCTTCCATTCCATATCTCCTAGCTTATCAAAATCCATGTCATCATGTCCCTTTTCAACCTTGAATCTTATCATGCAAATCATATTTGAGCCTAGCTATAAAACATTATCCAATCCTCATATCTTTTGTCAATCAATCATCAACAATCATCAATCTTATCATACTTAGAGGAAATCAGTGATCCTAAGTACTTATCATCACCATGCCTTATGGAATCAATCATTCTTGGCATCTTAACCATTCAACCATTATCATCTTTTGACAAAATATATGTTGCTTGTGTGACATGTTTTGTAGTGAATCTTTCATTTTGATCTATCATTTATCCATGGTTGCATTATCTCTTTTGTGGGGCATCTTGTTTCTTCAATCGGTCATATCATATCATATCATCCATCATGCTTCCATATCTATGTCCGTCATGCTTCCATGTTCACATCATAGCTTGATCCAGTGTTTGTATCATGGTATCCCCTACTATTACTCAGTCGATTCTAAAAATTAGTTTGTCTTATTGTATAACACTGGGGGCATGTCCTACATTGGATTGGATTCTTGTACATTCTCAAGGTTGGAAAATGAAAAATCCAAAAACATTCAAAACATATCAAAATCCAAAAACAGGTCAAAAATTCAAAAACAAATTCTTTATTCGTACTACATCGTCTCTGAGCTTTGAACTTAGGAAAGGGTGATCTTTGATTATCCCTCGAGACACTTAGGTTAGTCTTTTAGGTGTCCGTTATGTTCATATTTTCATCTTGTAAATCTTGGTCGAGTCGTTAGTTGAACTACATCATCTTTGAGCTTTGAATGTAGGCAAGGGTGATCTTTGATTATCCCCCGAGACATTTAGGTGAGTATTTTAGGTGTCCATTATGTTCATATTTTTGTCTTGTAAATCTTGGTCTTGTAAATCGGTTGGGTCAGTCAAACTACATGGTCTCTGTGTGTATAATGTAGGCAAGGCTCATCTTCGATCAGCCCCCGAGGCCCCTAGGATAGGTCTTTAGGTTAGGTCTTGGTCGTCATGGTCGTGTCTCACCCTAAATTGGGGGAAAAATCGTGCACTCACTAGGGGAAAATAAACTTTGAGCTTGAATCAACAAGAAAACAGTCGTCGAACTAACATTACAAACACAAACTTCAAAGGGATGGTGATCTTTCTGAATCAAGGGTTTATCACGTTAAACATGAAAGTTCAAATTGTTCTACTTTGATTTTTGTTATCATATCTCTCGAGTCCTCGATGATGTATTGAACTAGAGGAGAAAGGAAGAAGTATGATTTTTCTTTGTCTATTGTTTGTGATTTTATCATTATTACTATGCAAGTTGTCACGAGACATGTGCTACAAAGTATCACTGATGACATTCTGAATTTGCAGAGGAAAAAGATTAACTCTTGTTTGTTTACGTAAGCAATGCTCAGGTCATCTCAGTTTAATTATACTTAGATGCTTGTGTTAACTTGCAATTTTAAAACATCATGGAAGTAGTACTCAGGTCATCTTGGTCTAAACTATGCCATCAATGCTTATACTCACTTTCAACATTTTAAAGGCCCAATGATGATAAAGAGCACAATAAATTGGTTAATACAAATGATAACTTTTGAATACGAGATTTGCATAGTTAAGTTAGATTGCCTTCATGTTAGTATTGCATGTGTATTTATGGGGTTTTTCGAAGTTGGAACAATATCATAATGGGGTCATCTCTATTATTAATGGATTGAGTACACTGGACATTAGCTAAAAACACATCATTCTCATTTAGTATCACCATCAGTTGCATATCTTAGAAAACATTCTCATCTCATTTACATTCATACCTTCCATCATAATATTTGCATCATAAAATACAAAAGAAAATAATAAAGGACATACATTGCATATCATTTCCAAAATCAAAATCATGTCATTTAGGAGGGTGATCCACTACACTTAAATGAGCGAGTCTTTTCATATTTCCAAGAAAGTTGGGAAATATGTCAAAGTTATGAAGCTTAAAAGATCAATCTACTATAGTCTTCCCACAACTTTTGGAAGTTGGATAGACTCACTCATTTAAGCTTAAGGCCCTGACCATTTGAAGTCATGCACATTCACTCATTTGCATTACATATCATCTAAAAAAAATATAGTTTGCATAATCATCATCATCACATAGAAATTACATACATTCACAACATTGCATAATCATAAACATCACATCACATTACATAATCATAAGCATCACATTACATTGCATAATCATCATCATCACATAGAAATTAAATACATGTGCAACATTGCATCATCACAATATTGCATTCATAATCATCACAGAGAAATCAAATGCATCATAGACTTTTATCATCATATCAACATTTAGAGCCTAACCATCACTACATATCATATAACATCAAAAATATCATAATGTCCAAGTGTACAAGGATATCCAAAAGTAGGATGAGATACATAAAAAATCCAATAGAGCACTGTATCATGGGAAATACATCCTCAATCTCACATAAGGTGTATACACGATGTCCAAGGAACATCACAATATGCTATGTTGAGCTCCCATTAGACGCTACTGGTCTCATGGAACTAGTACCTCTTGTGCTTGATGGATCTGCTCCTGGATCTCTCTTGTCTCTAGGCAATGGCTGCTTGACACCCATGCTAATAGTCCAAGAATGAGATCTTCCAGAACAAGATTGTACAAAAATCTCTCGTTGCTCAGGAGGAACCAACTCATGATATTTACCTCTGAAAAATTGCAACTCCTAAGAAATGTGCCGAATCTCTTTAAAGAAATCTGTTGTACCTATAGATGGTGTCATCTGCTATATCCTCTTGGCAATGGCCTCAGCCTTCTCTGTCCAGTGTCTAAAGGCATCCCTCTCTGAAGTGAGTATGATCACCTATACCTACAACTACTGTATCTACTGCCTATCTGTCCCTCTATCAATCGTCAAAATATCAACTTGTGCCCAACACTGCACTAACTCATCTTGAAGTGACTCAATCTGTGCTCAAGCCTACACTACCTCACTCTGAAATGATTGAACTTCTGCCTATAAGGCCACTATATGTGATGACTATTGATGAGAGGGTATCCCAATCCAAATCCTGGGAATCATCGCCTGAGGTATAGTAACACTCCTCGTGCACCTTGGAACTTCAAAATCAAATGGATGACTATCATCTGCCTCTAATGACCCAACTTCATCATCACTCTCACCACCACCCTCTGCACCACCATCACCCCTGCAACCTCCCTCTGCACCACCATCACCCCTGCAAACACCCTCCCCACCATCATCACCATCCTCATCATCCCCTCCCTCTCCATCAACTAGCGGTACTGGCTCCTATGGATGAGTAAATCTAGGAAAGGGATGAGTGTAGAAGTACTCTGAATAATCCTCTATCATCCTGGTGTCTATAATATATGGAACATACTCCTATAAAATCGGTGTCAAGGTATAGTACTCTATACAGGCTACCTCATAAGATACATAGGGGCCCCACTCTACAACATCATGTCATCACCACACATAATGGGAAACTCCCAGGGGCATCCCCTAAACCCATCCAAACTGCCGACATACTCGCAAATACAGGTATCGCTCAAGCACAACATGTGTCCACCCAATCAGATAGCAAGATAACAACATATACGACATCTCCAGCTGATCCTCTGGCCACTCCTCACAATCCAAGTATGGGCGCCATGTAATAGTCTCCAAATCATCTAGAGCACGCCTCCAATAGGCTACCTTACCCAACTTATGCTGGACATGTGGACTACTATAACATAAAACATAGGGTCTCCCTGGTGGTCACTGTCTCTCTCCCATGGGCTGAGTGATGGCTATGTGCTCCCATGCCCATGTATGCAGTAATGTGATCCCACATGACAGGCTCATTTCCCCATAATACACAACCTCATGCAAATCATGATATAAATGGGCTAACATGCATGAACCCCATGCATATCTAGTACCATCTAGTGTCATCCGTGATAACACTCGACCCCACCCTGCTAAAAATCCCTTTGAACTACAATCAGGAAAAAGGAATCCACCAATGTAACCAGAAAGAACACATGGCAGAGGATTGTATCTGCTAACGATCTCTATCCAGGGAATCCCTCAGCCTGCCATGTGATCATCTCAGCATAACCTCTGCAACACAGTTGTCCTGCCCTACTCTATCTTATCGTACACCACTATCTCCCCCATCACTGGGATCCACAGAATATGGTAGACATCCTCTGGGGTCACTGTCATCTCTCCCGTGGCTAAGTGAAATGTGTTGTGGTCACTATGTCACCTCTTTGCTAATGCTGTCAGTAAACCTCTATTGATCCTATACTATGGGATATCTAATAAGGAGGTCATCCCACAATGTGTGATAATATACAAATCCGCTACGAAAAAATGATGAACCATATTCCATGTCTTTGGGAAATGCTCCTGAAACTGTAGTACATTTGAATCTCCCTAATCATAATGTAGAACACAAATTAGTCAATCAGTGTCATGTTGAATCAAGATTATCAGTTAATCAAGGTAATGTGCAGTTAATCAAAACAGGCTCAATCAGGAGAATCAAATCAATCAGAACAATCATCAACTCAATCAATCAGGAAAATCACTCCTATCATTGATCCTCACCTATCATGAGGTCAATGTGCAATCACTCCTATCATTGATCCTCGCCTATCATGAGGTTGATGCGCAATCAATCTTATCATCAATCGTTTCCTATCATGAGGTCGATGTGCAATCAATCCTATCATTGTTCCTCACCTATCATGAGGACGATACATCAATCATCACACCATTGATCCTCACCTATCATGAGTTTGATATGCTATCAATCCTATCATCGATCCTCGCCTATCACGAGGTCGATGTGCTATCAAACCGGTATCGATCCTTTCCTATCATGAGGTCAATATGCTATCAATCCTCTCATTGATCCTCACCTATCATGAGGCCGATACATCATTGGTTCTCTCATTTGATTCTCGCCTATCATGAGATTAAATCATCAACTATCTTACTCGAACATCAATCAAATAATGCACATCTCACAATCAGACTGAAATCAATCCAAAACATGACAAAGAAATAACTACTATGACTTAGAAACATCTTGCAAACATCATCATGAGGGATTTCCATAGTCACACCTTCTCAAATGGGGAAAACCACGGGCTAAACCACCTAGAATCAACAAAGGTAACAACTTGCCAATGCAACAAGAGGCACCATTTGAGACCCCAAAGGTGCCAAAACTCTTAAATCACATAATAAATTGAATTTCAAGCTTTCAAAAGGTGCCAAACCTCTCAAACACACTAAAAAACACTTTAAAACGACAACAAAATCATTTGAATGTGCAAAAATAACATCAAACAAGCTACAACACCTATCTATGACATTCAAAATACCATTAAAAGGCAAGAAAATCACTAACAAAGATGTTTCCCATAAAGCGTACCATAGGTCCAGAGACAACAGGCTGATCAGGTTGGCGAAGATGCTCGAAACGATGCTTGTGGTATGGGATCACCATATTCCTCTAAGCTCTGCAATCTTCAACTTCTCCAAACTCAAAATGTGCAAATGAATCCCATTTTACCACTTTTTTACCTTTTCAAGGGTAAAATGGAGGGAATTATGGTGGGATTTATTTCACATTTTTACCACAAAGGAGTTGTAATTAATCAACACTATTCAAAGCAAGAGCTTGCAATGAAATTTCGAGAGATAAATCATCTCTGACATCCAAATCTCACTGAATGAACATTGGATCATCATCATAATCATCACAACACCATCACCTCATTCCAACATTTCATTTTAACATCCCCACATTCACCAATTTATCTCTCGGGGGGGCATATATCCATCAATACCTGGGGCATTGTATGGGGCATCAAAATATTGTGTCAGCTGGGGCATCAAAATATTCTCTGAGCATCGACATCAAAATTTTCTTTGAAGTAATGTGTAAACACATCACTTAAAAGAGGGGAAAAATGTATACACCTAAAAATGGTCATCATATTCATTTAATTAAATACAACCTATTTGATTAATGTTTCAACTATGTATAAATAAAGTCTTGCTTTATTTATATTGTTCACTCTTCTTTTAATTCTCCAAAATCATATTCTTCTAAATAATTAAATAAAGTAGCCTAAACGTGTTTATTTAATTAATCTTCCTTAATCCTGATTAAGAATTAGAGCACATGTATACTAATTTTTCTTGTGCCACCTCACAAAGGTCACATGAAAATAAATAAGCCTAATTATTAATTAGAATTACCCTCACACACTTCCAACAAATTTGGAGCAGATGGGTCTTTGTTTCACACACTTGGGTCCCCCATCCATTTGGCATGTTTCCAATTGGTCAAGGGATTCTCTCCACACACATGGCATGTTTTCTTTGGTCAAGGGGACAACGTCCTGATTCTTTCCATCTCCACACTCTATTCTTTCCCCTTTGAATCTATACCGTTGATAGGTGCCACCTCACAAAATGCTTGAGAAAACCTATAAATACACCTCCTTGCCTTTGTATTTATCATCCACAATTGAAGTAAAGTTACTATGCAGGTTTCTCTTAGGAGATTGGAGCTTTCATGGAGTCTTATAATTAGTTTTCATATCATATGTTACTTTTCATTCTCATTTTAGATTAATTAATTCCTTCATAGTTGCATTTTATCATCCCCATTGCATCATAGTTGCATTTTAGGTTAGTTTGTTTTATGTTTGCATTTGATCATACGCATAATCATGAATAGTTCATTTTATTTTCATATCATCTCACTCATCTCCACTTGTTCATTTATCATCAACATCATCCTTCGTTTATCATCGTGTCCATCATCCTTTCCATCGTTTTGTTTCATTTAGAAGCATACCACTAATCCTTCCCACATACATTTGCACATAGAAATCATTTTAGCTTGCATATTAAGCATCAAATCTAGTTTTCTAGGTTTTCATTTTAACAACCATTGTGCCCATAGAAATATGAGGGCCAAATGGTTTAATAAATCCCTATAAATATAGGACAATGATACGTATTTAAAAGGTTTGATTGTATTAGAAATAGAGTAGTTTACTTGATCGAATCTTGAATGTAAACCGGGTTTCATTAAGGTTTGTGTTGACATTGAATCTCTCCACATACGACACACATACACCTAGTAGTTCCAATAACTTTTGTTGGAAGGGAGATGCTTTGTGGCATAAAGAAAAATTATATATTTACAATAATTCATCTCTCAAACAAAATATTCTCGTAAAGCTTCATGAGTCTCTAGTTGGTGGTCACTTCATATTTTTGAAGACATGTCATCAAGTTAAGAAAGACTTCTTTTGGGAAGGGCTAAAAGGGGATGATAAAAAAATTGTGGTAGGACATTTGGTTTGTCAAAGAAATAAAGGGGAGATAATTAAGACACCTGGTCTCTTACAACCCTTAGTTATTTATAACCAATATTGGGAAGAGGTCTCCATGGACTTCATCATAGGGCTTTCAAGGCTTTCAAGATCTAATGGTAAGAATTCCATCATGGTAGTATGGGATCACCTCACTAAACATGCACGTTTTATTGCATTATCACATCCTTTTATAGCAAGTACAATGGAAAAATAATTTTTGGAGAATATTTAAAAGATACGTGATATACCCAAGGTTATTGTCAGGGAGCGTGATCGTATCTTTACTAGTAACTTTTGGATAAATTTATTCTCATTTTTGGGTACTCAACTAGCTCATAGTTCTTAATACCATACTCAATTTGATGGGAAAACTAAGGTTGTTAATAAGCGTTTGGAAATATATCCACATTATTTTACTTTAGATAAACAGTCTCAATGGGTAGATTAGATACCACTAGCAAAATGGTGGTATAATGCATTCCTTTCATAGTTCATCAAAAATATCTCTATTTATGGCTCTATATGGATATTATCCTCCTTCCATCACATCATAATTGAAGGTGTCACCAAGAGTTCACACTTTGGAGGATCACACACTTCATAAAAAACAAGTACTTTCAGGACTCTAAGAGAATCTAGTCATGACACACAATTAAATAAAGGAATAGTTAGAACAACATCGTAGTGAAAAAAGTTTTGAAGTTGGGGATTGAGTTTTCTTGAAATTATAGCCTTACAAGAAAATGACACTGAAGAAAAAAATAAAGAACAACAAGTTGTCTCCAAAATATTATAGCCCATACCAAATCATGCAAAAGATAGGTAGTATTTCCTACAAGCTTGAAATGCCACCAACAAAAAAGATTCATCCAATTTTTCATGTTTCTTATTTGAAGAAGGTAATTGGGAATAATATCCCCACTTTGAAAACTTAACCGATCTTGAAGAAGAAGGAAGAATCATATTGGAACTAGAGCTTATTATTAAAAAATGCACAAGGAAGATAAGGACCAAAAAAATCACTTAGTATGTCATCTATTGGAAGAATTCACCAATTGAAGATTCCACATGGGATGATGAGGAGTTCATTCAAAAGCATCCAAACTTGATTAGCATTGAGGACAATGCTTCTTTGAAGAGGGGGGGTATGCTATGCCCTTAATATTAGAGTACAATGAGTTACAAATAGTCAACTTGTGACTATCTTAACTCTTAATTAAGTCATATTATCATTATTATATTGTTATTCAGTTAATTAGATTAGCCTAGGGCTTATATAGGGTTATATAAGTTGGCTTGGGTGATATCCTAGCATAAATAGCTATATATAGGAGGTAGTGAGTCTTATTTCATCATCATATTGTGAATTGTGTTCTCATTGGAGATATTTTGAGGTTTTCCCCCTCAAATTGGCTTGTTACTCTAAGTTATTATCAAGTATTTGTAGCAAATTTCCTATCATATTCTTCCATTGTGCAAGTTATTTAATTACAATTTATACATGTGGGGTAGTCACTTACCTCAATCACCTTCTCATTCCACTCTTGCATTTATATACAATGGTTTCTAAGTATTGGCATACAACTTATATTGGTTTATCACCCTTGTACAAGGTTATTTCATTTTGTAGGGATCCTTCAACTCTTGTGAGTCTCAAAAACTCTAATATAGTATCAAAACTTGAATTTACAAGCCCATTATTTTATTTGGGGTATTTTGTCAACAAATTTCATATTGTGCATCTTGGAGTAGAACTAACCTCATTGTTGTGTCTAGCAGGACCAAAGATATATGGATTGATAGTAAAATTAATAAGGTTTTCCCATAGTGTTGTATAGAGGTTTTTAGGGTTCTCTATTAGTAGTCATGCACAAATATATGGATTTGTATTTTCCTACAACCATCATTTAGTATATTTTGGGATGTCTTGACTTTTGTGCTAACATAGTCTTACATCAACTCTAGTATGATGCAAACATTTTTTTATTTTTCCATTTTTTTTTTTTTTTGTAGAGTACAAACCTACATAGGGCACAACCCTAGGTAGGTCTAATGTTAGCTATTAGCTTGCGTATGAAGGTAGTTGGTCCTTGGAGACCCAAACTTTAAGGGGATTATTCATAGCATTGATTATAATTCCCTTCATTGAAACTTACCATTAGGATTGGAGCAAATCTTCATTTCTACCTCCACCTCCATTATGGTCCTTGTGCCATTGGTATCTATGTTTCCCAAGGACTGTAAGATTTGGCAGAGAATAAATCTACACCATGCAAGATTTGGATGAAGATTATAGCCACCTAAGATCTAGGAACTTCATGAAAGCACAAGAAAGATCAATATGCAATGCTCAAGATTTCAATGAAATTAAATACAATAGAATTTGATATAGTTTATGAGAACCCCTTGGTTATATAGCCAAGGTGAGACATAGGATTAAACAAGATTATAACAAGTTTCTTAGTCCTATGACATGTGACAACTTATCATAACTACCGAGGACAAGTGTTAAAAGTCAAAATATAAGATAAGATCTAATGACAACTAACACCTTCTAGAAAGATTCCCTCCGAAGACCTAAGTAAACTTAACATGTAAATATGACCTACTAATGACTAGATAGGTAAAACGACTATTTACACCAACAACCCCCCTTAAGTGAAAATTAGAGAGTAGCTGATTATTATGAAAATGAAACAAGGATGGGTCTCAACTAAGAGGCCATGTTAGTTACCCATGTACAAATGTAAATGCAATCTCTCACAAATGAAGAAAAGGAGAAAACCTTGTGGGAAAAAACTCCTCCCCAAAAGAGAGATGAAAACAAAATGCTTTCAATGAAGAATGAGAAGGACAAGACCCAATTCAAGGAAAAATACCCCCATAAGAGAGAAGAAGAAGAGAGACCATGCAACCCCCCCTAAATGTTGAGTTTCTCTCAATGATGGCATAAGCTCAACATTGAATGCAAAAAATGATCCAAAAGCATCAAACAACATTCCTCCCCTTAGGAAGAAACAAAACTAAGATGGCATGCAAGATGTATTCCCATTCTTGAAAGGAAGATGTGGGAAGAAGTATGATGTGTGATGTCTTTGAAAAATTCTCAAGTGTCTCCATGTTGATGCCAAAAGTTGTCACACTCCAAACATGCATTCTAGGCCACACTGTCGAAGAAAACAATCCAAAATCTCCTAGAAATGATTGTAGAACATAATACAAAGATAAAGATACCTCCTTTGAAGACAAATAAGCCTCCTCCAAATGTTGTACAAAAGTATCCACAATCATGTCAAAATGCAAAGGATAATCATGTAGAGAATGAATAAGAGGGTCAGAGTGTTCCCTTGCAACAAATGAAGAAGGAGATCATATTCATCAAAGAGAAGATGAATGCAATCACTGATGTCTCCAAAATACGAAATGCAGGACTCACAAAACAAACCAAAAATATCTATCAAGTACTCATCCTAAGTATCCATCTTTGGAAGTGATGTATTTCCTACTGCACTAAATCACAAGGAGCCAAAACTATGGCAACACAAGCATCCTTAGGTACAAGAGTAGACAAATGACTTGGAATATCAACACATGTCACTAGATCCTCAGTAGATGAAATAATACCAAGATTCAAGTGACCATATTGAATCTCCTCAAGGGTGTCCACACAAGATGCCTCAATGTGAACATCTATCGAATAAATAGTAGGAGCAAAATGTGAGAAGGTGTAGACTCGAGATTGGTGATCATTCTCCCCAACTATAACTATATCTTTTCTATGCAAATCCTAAATTATGAAAGAATTTGGTGTGAACTCAACACTCTCGCTTACTCCACCATGTGCGATTTGATAGATAGAAAGGATATTGGTTGACAATGAAGGCACACAAAGAACAAAATTGAATTCTCCTTCATCCATGTTAGTGGATCCCTTCCTACAAACATGAATATATGTGTGGTGATGAACAAGTCTCAAATGAAGAGAACACTCTCTCTGATGAAGCCATGTGATGTGAGTCTCTTGAATCAAGTATCCACCTCTCTAACTCAGAATCTGCAAAAGCAACAAGTTCTTTCCCCTTATGTCTATCAGACTTTGATGATGAATAAGAAGATGAATCTTTTGATGTTGAAGACTCATTGATTTGACGCTTCTTAAGAATATTCTTTAACTCATCAATTTATTTTGAATAACATTGGTGTTCATCATGCCATGATTTATTTTAATATGCACAAGTAGGCTTCTCCTTCTTAGATGATTCCACTTTAGAGGGAGAGGATTTAAATTATTTAAGTGGATTTTTCTTTTTCTTCTTTTGCTTCTTATCAAGATTCCTTGATTCTTTCTATAGACTCACTAGCCAACAATGCTTGTGACTTGGAAGACTTGATTAGACCCATATTAGTTAACTTTTCTTCCTCTTGGATTAGGAGATTTTCAAAGTCATCAAACTTAGGATCAACATATGATGATCCCATAGAAAGTCAATGGGTATGAAAGCTAGAAACAAACACTGAATACTTAGGACCAATCATGGATAACACATTAAAAATCAATTGTAAATCCTCCTTATCAATGTTGCAATCTTTTAGTTGTGTTCTTAGTTGTTTAAATTTGGAGATGTAGTCTTGGATGTGGTAGAAAAATCTAGGATCAAGATTCATCAAATCATTATCAATCTGATATCCCTTAATCTTATCAATTTTACCATACAATTTCTCAAAAACATCCCAAGCCTCTTCAAGCGGTTTCCATGATTCAACATGAAGTTGTAAATCAAATGAGACTAATGAACATATGCATCCAAGTGTTTTCTCATGATCAATCTCCCATTTTTCCAATTCTTTAGAATTAGTAGGTTTAGGAATAGTTTCTTTTAGATGAGCTATAAAACCCTTCCCCAAGAGATAGTTCCATATTGATTTTCTCAGTTATAGGACATAATAACCCGACCAAAATAACCCTATAGAAAATAACGTAGTCACAATAACCCAAGGAAAAAATAACCCAGGGTCATAATAACCCGAGCCAAAATAACCCATGGTCAGAATAACCCATGAAAAGAATATCATTGTAAGAATATAGAGAAAGGAAAACAAAATTTATAAATTACATGGGTTATTTTGTCCATGGGTTATTTTGACCATGAGTTATTATGTCCATAGGTTATTATGATGGGGTTATTGTGTCTAGGGTTATTGTGGTTGGGTTATTATGTCATGATACCGATTTTCTCCATGTAGCATAATTATATGGAGTTAGGAGTTCAATTTGAGATTTCCTGATTGCAAGAACACAAACCAAGAAAAAGAAAGAAATCAACCATTTCAAGCTTACCCCCCTGAACTACTCAATCAAGACACCCCCAAGAAATATATGATTTGTGGAACTTTATACTTAGTGTGATTATAGGTGCCACTTGCCAACACCAACGAAGTGGACTTGATCTTAGTGAATACAAATAGCCAAATTTGGCCACAAAATCAAATCAAAACTTTTACATAGAATGGGATCAATCTAATCACACCACTGGAAGGTACACAAAAAATTATGCACTTTAAAAAAAATCACCCAAAAATGTTACCGTAGGTGCAAGAATGGAGCCCTGAAAGTTCTGAAAATGAGAACGACTCAATAACACCTATGAGAATTATGGAAAAAAACAAGCACCAAAATCAAAAATCAATTACACTACTACATAGAGTGCAAATTTTTTCCCCAAATCAAAAAAAGGATTCAGGATGACCAAGTTATAAGTGTTTGAAGTTTTCCCTCCAAAATGAAAATTGCATTAGAGAGAGGAATTTTTTTTAAGCCCTATTTACATCACTGTTGATGTAGTGATGATGTCAATAAGCGATGGTTTTAAAATTAATGGTTGGATGGCTGCCACCTTTCAAAATATACCTCAATTGGATAGAATATTCGCTGTACCGACATATACCAATAGAATATTCTCTACCGGTGCTAGAGGAAGTTGCAGTGGAATTTAAGAATGTTCTCTGATGAGATGTTTTGTTTTTGGTTGTCAGTTTATGTTTTCTAGTCGATGTTGGAATGTGGGGCCATCAGGGCCGCCCGGGCATGCCATGTGGCACCCTCTAGCAGTCTACAGTATTGCCAAAATTAACAAAAAAATGTAGATTTTTTCCTCTTTTTTTATTTTTAAATTCTAAAAAAATTAATTCAATAAAATAGAAATTTTAATTTATTTTTTCACCCACGATAGACTTTTTTTAGTACGATGACCATTGCATTAATGGCGATTGTACAGTTGCACAAACAACCGAATTGGGAGATTTTTTTCCTCAAGCTCCAAGTGAGGTGCTCATATTTAAATTATTTTACAATTGATCTTGGGGTTTTGGGGCCTCCTACATGCGATGGAAGGGTCGGATTTCACCCAAAATGCTCCAAAATTGTAGCTACCTCCTAGCTCTGGAAACCACACTTCAACTTCAAACCTATTGGAATCAAGCAACATTGAGAGGGCGAGTGAATTAGTGTTGTGCAATTTTTAACTTTATTAATCTAATCTTCAAAGTAATTATAACATTCAACCAAAATAAATATGCATGAACATAATGTAAGAAACCACAACACCATAACACAAGGATTTTTATGTGGAAACCTTGTTAGGGGAAAAACCATGGTGGATGGCCAGTCGACAATATAATCTGAGTATACTCAAAAAGATGTTTACAAAATGGGAATGCACTTTCATTCAGGAACACTACCTAGAGCTCACTACTCAAAATCAGAAAGGATAACTTCCTTACAAAAGTTTGGAATACTTCCAAAGATTTGAACTGAGAAAGATAGCATCTACAAATGCCTGATTATAGTTTTGGTTAGGCTCAACAATCAAATTCTACTCCTTCATACTGGTTCTTGTCTTCTACTATGTTCTGCATCAACTCACAACAAAAATCCTTAATGCACAAGTGAAACTGTGCTTAATCACTTTTATGATCTTCTAATATTCACAACATACATCCACTTACATCAAACATATATCAAAATGATATAATCAATCACTTATATATATCTGCTACAAGGGATTTGATCACTCCATGTCGGCTTCAACAAGATAAGCAAATATTCACAAAATTTTGGCTTCAAATCATTCATAATATTCAATGTGAATCCATAAGAGTCGGCCACAACATAGTGAGGACCCAAAACTAAATGATTGAACACAAAAAACTTAAGCAATAACTCCTCAAATATCCGCAACACACTATATCCACCAAGTCGGCCTTCATACACAGATGCTTTGTTAAATCTTAACAAATAAACACCGATCTTCAATCTATTTGCCGGTATGAGAAAAATGCAACGTGCGAATCAACTAGCTGACAAGGGTTTCCATAAATGACAACACCATAAAGCATGTGTAGTGTCTCTTGCCAACATTCTCCCCCTCTGGCATTGATGGCAACACTTAGTGAAAAATAAGTAAGTGTCAGATCAGTACCAATAAAAAAACACTGCCAACCAAAACTCCAAAAATATCTCCAAAACTACAGCTCCCCCTTAGATGAATATACATTTTTCACTATTCTATTCTCCCCCTTGGGAATGCACATACAAAGCAAACAAAAAACTTCAAACTGCATATGTACAAATTTGTTTCAACAATTTACACAAACTGGAAAATATCTACAAAATTAGTTTTCAACAAGTTCAGGCTTGAGTCCCAACACTTCTTAAGACTATCCAAAATAGTTATGTGACCACAAAGCAAATAAGATTGCATCTCAGATGATTCAAGGTTTACAGGATCACTAACCACCAAAGCATCTTGTGCTTCCTTCAAAGCACTCAACATAGTTTCCATTTTTGGACCAATTAAACCTCTAAGTTCACAAGCTCTTTCCACAACTCTGTCATTTTCATGCTTCAGACTCTTTATTTTTTCAAGAGATAATTTGACCTTCTTGCACTCCAATAGAAATAGTTAAATAATCAAAAGCATCAAAAATAGTAGGTAACTCTTTCTCATGATCCTTAACCATCTTCTCATTATCCTCAGTAAGTTCTGATAAAGACAAACATGACTAATAGAATTTTCCACCTTTAGATAGAGCAATATGAACATTCTTTGCACATATAGCTAACATAGATTTATCTTTAGCTATCATACCTTTCAGACTACTAAACCTTTCGTCATCAAACTCCTTCTGTACCTTGACCATAGCTAACTTCTCAAGTGACTCAAAATGAGTACTTACCAAATTTATGAGCTTCTTTAGCTCATTGGAGGAGGATCCAGATTGATCTTTAACATGAGTAGGCATGATCTTCCCTAGAATACCAGATGCAAGATTCAATAATTCACTGTCCTCAATGTGCGACTTCAGAATTTCTTCCCTAGCCTTAGCTTGTGCAAATGATGCAACTTTCATTTTCTTAATTGGGGATAAAGTAGAAAAATGAATAGGGGCATCTCCCAACTCAAGATCAAATTCTTCCTTTTTCTCATCCAAAAATCTCTTCACTACCTCTGTAGTGTCTCTTGCTTCCATTGGAATTTCCTTCTTTTCTTCAACAATAGATTTTTGCTTGTCATTTGGAATTTCAACCTCTTCAACATCTCCTTTTCTTCAACCAACACAACTTTGGGAGCTTCAGTCTCCATAGGTGTTTCTGTATGATGCACATTAGGAGGAATCTGAGTATCCTCAACTATAACCTCTTCATTTACCAGACCAAATGAAATGTATTCTGCATGCTCTTCTTCAGAAACAACATCAATCTTGTTCTTTAATAGAACTTCCTTTAGAATTCTCTCAGTTTCTTTTGCAACTTCTTATGTTCTTCCCAACATAAGCTTGTTTATCCTTGACTTGCTATTGAATTCTCTTTTTACTTCTTTCAAGATTGACTACATTTCCTCAATTGATATTACTGGACTTAGATTATCAAGAATTTGCTCTCATATGCTGATCTTTAGTTCTAGTACTGACTCTCCTCATCTCCAAAATTTCATACAATTCCTTAGGCAACTATGTCCAAGAGTCATATTGAAATTGTTCAAATATTTTATTGTAGCCTCCTCAAGGAATCTTTGACCAACAATATCAAAAGTACCATACACTTCACATAAAGGCTTGAGATTTCCATCCTTAATTATACCTCTTTCAACTTCCTCTACAAACATACCTGGTTTCTCAGGCTTCATCTTCTTTTTTGCTTTCACCTTTTCCTTGGAGGGCTTGTCCTTAGTGACTGTTGCTACTTGAGTGCCCATATGATTTATTTCTCTAACTTCTTCATCATATTCTATCTCCTCATCTTCTGAGACAACTACATACACTCATGCTCTTATCCTTCTTCCTCTTACCAAATACCTTTACTTGAGATTTTGCAGGGGCTGACTTCTTTGCATGACTGGATAAAGGTGAAAAGCTCCTTGTTGATCTAGTTCGGGTAGAGGATGCTGCCAGACTAGCAAATTTACTTTTAGCAGGATCTTTTCTTTTTTTGGCATTTGCTTGATCTCTCTTCCTTTTGGCGTCTCTTACTACTTCTGCAAATATGCCCATACTTTCTGCAAAGACTTCCACTTCTTTCCTTACTCTTTGAACTATCATTGGCTTCTTTAATTTCTCATGGACTTGCATGTCCTTTTTTGCATATGTTCCAAACCTTTCTTCTGCTAGATCCACAGGATTACTCACCAGATGTTGTGCATATAGTTCCAATATTCCTTCCTTGACTTCATATCCCATAGGCATAATCCAAACAATTTTGGGATCAATTGCTTCCATTAAGCATTGATCAATATCTACCATAAAACAAATTGTGTCCTTATACTTCTCAACAATAGAAGTAGGAATCCTTTCCCTTGCTTGCATTTCATTATGAAAGTTCTTGAGATATCCCTAGATTGCAGTTTTCCTGACTTGAATATCACCAAGGTTGAATAACATGTCTCTAATCTAAACAACTATAGGCTTATCACCTCTTTTTCAGAACACTTTCCCAACTCCTAGAACTTCATTCATGAAATAAAAGAATAAACAAAACAAAAAATTACCGTATTTGAAAGAATTCTTCTTGTCTTTCTTTATCTTGCCAAGATTCTCCATAAGCTGACTTCGAAGCAATTCACACAAGTCATATTCTGTATTCTCCCTTACCATCTGATAAGTTGCATATATGGCAGTACTAGATGCAAAATTTTCTCTGCTGGAGTGATATATCTTATAACCAATGACCATCAAGGAAAATTTCACATCTACATTGGTGATGTTATCAATTGTCATTGATCTTCTATCAAATGTCAAACCAGTCACCTCAATGATTATCTGATTCTTTACAAACTCCAAAATCGGCAAACCACTAGAAGAATTTAGACCTGTAACAAATCTTATAGCTTCTTTTGTTATCTTGAAAGGTTGATTTAACCACATAAATTTAGCATGGACTCGACTCAAAATGTACCAGACCCATTTGCTTTCATCAAACACAAGGAATTTCAAAAACTGCATGAATTTTTTCTCTTCTAAGGTTTTGAATTCAGGCTTAACACATAAATCCTCTCCAATAATGTGTTTGGAATATAAGATCAGCAACTGCGAGCTTCCTAACTCTTCAATATTAGCATGAATATATGCCCTAATGTCTTCAATATGTAAAACTCTGTACGACACAGACAAAAATGTACCTAAGGGCTCAGTCTTGACAAACTTGAAAGGGTGCCATTTGAATTTTGGTAGGGTCTATCCTTCACTTTGACTACTAATGGAGTAGCCATTTCAACAAATTCACAAATTTATAATTTTTCTCAAAAATACCTTTTAGCCGAAGTAGGGTTTGAGCTTCAAATCTCCTTCGTACTTGAATTTTCCTAAATTTTGCCAAAGTTTGCTTCAGAGCTCAAAAAATTATTCTCAAAATGAAAAGTGAAAAATGAAAGATAGAAATGACCTTTTTATCACTCGCACACCTAACTTTTCGATGCAATAAATGCTTTTTCCCTAACTCATCCGAATACCCTATTTTCATACACTATGAAAGATAACTCTTCTGTGGACCTTTAATTTTGCATAAATACTCTCCCCAATTATTCAACAACATCTATAGATCATGAGTGTAATCATTGTGCTCATCCACATCTCGGTGTCAATTACCGACAGGGGGTTTGGAAAATTTTATTGACAATTTCCCCTAGGCTAAAAAGCCTTAACTTAATTCCCAAAGGAATTACCAGAAGCAGATTCTAGTTGTGTTGCCTCATTTTCTATAACAGAGGGACTCCTCTTCTCCCAAGTTTTCTTCATCTTCCTTCTGATATGATCTATAGTAACTTTCCCTTTTCCTTTTACATCCTTTTGCATGTTTCTTCTTTGATTTACTGGACCTCTTCTATAGAATCTAGCAATGTGACTAGTTTTGTTGCAATTGTAGTACACCACATTTCTTTGTCCAAACTAGTTGCTCCATTGATTTTCTCTCAATTTGCATTGATTAGAAATATGGCCAAATCTATTGCATGTATAACATCTGACATTTCTATAATTTTTTTTCATCACACTTCTGCATTCATTTAACTTATGACCATACTTGTTACAATTGAAGCATTGACCAGAGAATGATGGAACATTTGAATTCATTCTACTTCTGCATTGAGCTACCATATGACCAAATTTGTTGCAAGTAAAATAATAACCATTGAACCTCTGAGCATTAGGTTGTCTTATCAAATACCTTCCAACGTTGTTGATCTGATTTCCTTGTCTGATTCTCCTTTGTCCAAATCCAAAACTTTCTCCTTCCTCATTTCATAGACCTTGCTTGTCACCATCAATGATCTGACTTTTAATTAGTTCATCAAGCTTGGCCGAGCTAACCTTAAACTTCTCCTTGTATTCATTTGCAGTAGAAATTTCATCTCTAAGATCAACAATGTGCTTTTCAATCTCTTCCTCATTGTGTTTGGTTTGTTCTAACTCATGTTCCAACTGAATGAATCCATTAGTAATTCAGTTGCATTCTTCAAATTTCTCTTTCAGGGATTGGGAAAGATTTTCTTCATTCTTCTTTCTGTCTTCAATCTCCTTAGTCATAATCATCATAATAAATTCCATCTCATGCTTTAGAACTGTATTCTCTCTGGAAAAATTTTCACATTCTTCTATCTTTTCCTTCAGGGCTTGACTGAGTTGTTCATTTTCAATGTGTTTACTTGTCGTCCTACTTGATATGATCACATAGTTCCCTTCTCTTCTCCCTAGAATTATTGATTTTATATTTCAATGACTCAATGAATCTCTCAGCATTCAAAATATTTTCTTTCAATTCTCGGACATCATATTTTGACTGATCAAGATCATCTAGGGCCACCATAAGTTGTTGTTGAAGATTGCTTGAATCCATTGAAACACTTTCCAAGATCTTCCCCAAGCTGTTAAACTCCTTCCGAGGAACTAAACTCTGATACCAATTGTTGGAATCAAGCAACACTGAGAGGGGGGTGAATCAGTGTTGTGCAATTTTTAACTTGATTAATCTGATCTTCAAAGTACTTATAGCATTCAACCAAAAGAAATATGCATGAACATAATGTAAGCAACCACAACACCATAGCACAAGGATTTTTATGTGGAAACCCTGTTAGGGTAAAAACCATGGTGGATGGCCAATCCACAATATAATCTGACTATACTCAAAAATATGTTTACAAAATAGGAATGCACTTGCATTCAGGCACACTACCTAGAGCTCACTGCTTAAAATTAGAAAGGATAACTTCCTTAAAAAAGTTTGGAATACTTCCAAAGATTTGAATTGAGAAAGATAGCATCTAAAATTTTTTGATTACAATTCTGGTTAGGCTCAACAATCAAATTCTACTCCTTCAGACTGATTCTGCTCTTTTGCTCTGTTCTGCATCAACTCACAACAAAAATCCTTAATGCACAAGTGAAATTGCACTTAATCGCTTTCCTGATCTTCTAATATTCACGACATACATCCACTTACATTGAATATATATCAAAATGATATAATCAATCACTTATATATATCCGCTACAAGCGATTTGATCGCTCCATGTCAGCTTCGACAAGATAAGCAAATATTCACAAACTATCGGCTTCAAATCATTCATAATATTCAATGCGAATCCACAAGAGTCAGCCAAAACATAGTGAGGACCCAAAACTAAATGCTCGAACACAAAAACACTTAAGCAATAACTCCTCAAATATCCATGACACACTATATCCACCAAGTCGACTTTCATACAAGGATGCTCTGTTCAAGCTTAACAGATAAACACTGATCTTCAATTTGTTTGCTGGTATGAGCAAAATGCAACATGTGGATTGACTAGCTGACAAGGGTTTCCATCAATGACAACACCATAAATCAAGAGCATACTTCTAGAAAATGAAGATCCCCTCAGAAGTATGATGAACCTAAAGACCAAGGAAGTAATGCAAAAGACCAAGGTCAATCATATAAAATCACTCCATCAATGCTCGCTGAGTACTCTGAATCATGGAAGTGGAACTCCCTGTGAGAATCAAATCATCCACATGGAGCACAAGAATGAGAATATCCTCTCCATGTCTCTGAGTATAAATTATAGGATTATAATGGAAAAAAGTGTAGCCAAAAGCAAGCAAGAAACTATCCATCTTCTCATACCAAGCTCAAGGGGATTGTTTGAGACCATATAATGAACGTCGAAGCCTGCAAACAAATGAAGAGTCCTACACAAAACCTGGTGGCTACTCCATATAGATCTCCTCATGAAGATCCCCATGAAAGAAGGAACTCTTCATGTACATATGATACACTGACCATCCCTGTGATGCAACTATAGCAAGGACAAGGTGAATAGAATCCATATTGGTGATAGGAGCAAAGGTCTCTGAATAGTCAATTCCTTCAACCTAAGAAAATCCCTTTGCAACAAGATGAGCCTTGTACTTGTCAATGGAACCATCAGTTGTATATTTGGTATGATAAACCCACTTGCATCGAACCAACTTTCTTCCCTTAGGAAGAGGCACAAGATCCCAAGTATGGTTCTTCATCAAAGAAGAATACTCATCAACCATAGGACTATCCCATTCAAGAATTCCTGAAGCATTTGAAAACTTTTGAGGATTATCTGAAATGACATGATTGAAAAGACTAACACCTAAGTTTTGAGAATGAGTGTGGCAAGTGTCTGTGGGATCACCAACAAGAGATCCGAACTCCTCAAGAGTAACATAAGACCATCATGGCATAGTGGGTGGATTAGGAGGAGGTGGATTAAGACCATCATCAAAATATTCCTCAAGAAGTAAAACATCCTCAATTGAAGAATATTGAGTAGGTTGTGATCAAGAAGTTGAAGAAGGATTTGTTTATGTGAAGGACTCAAAAAATTGAACATCACAATGAAAACGAACCTCTCGTGTGTTAGGATCAAATAATCAATATGCCTTCACATCATCATAATATCCAACAAAAATTAACTGCTTACTCTTATTCTCCATTGATTTACGTTGTCCATCTGGAATGAATGCCCAAGTCTCACTACCAAATACTCTAAAGAAGGATACATTAGGCTTGTGATGAGACCAATCCTCCTCAAGAGTCATATTCCACACTACCTTGTGAGGAATATGATTCTAAATATAATTGGCACAATTGATAGCTTCATCCCAAAATGCTCGAGCCATGGACCTAGACTGAATCATACAATTTCCATCTCTTGTAGAGTCTTGTTCTTTCTCTCTGCCACACCATTCTATTGAGGAGTGTAAGGAACCATGTGCTGATAAAGAACACCATGCTCACTACAAAAATCTTGAAATGCTCAATTGACATACTCCCCCCATTATCTATTCGTATTCACCAAAGAGAGAAAACTAACTACTTCTCCACAAATGTCTTGAAGGTCTTGAAGAAGGTGGGGACCTCACTCTTGAGATTCAGAAAGTAGACTAACGTGCGTTGGGAAAAATCATCAATGAAAGTAAGCACATACTTAGCCTCAAAGAAGAAGTTGGGAATGACATGATATCATTATGGACCAACTCAAGGGGTGTGGTTGTATGTGTAGCTTGACCCTTGGAAAAGGATCTTGATGTTGTTTACAAAGAACACAACCTTAGCAAACTCCATCAGTGCAAGAGATCTTAGGAAGACCAACCACTAAGTTATGTGTGTGCATCTGCTAAAGATATCTATAGTTCAAGTGCCCAAATCTTTCATGCCAAAGATTTCTCATTGAATCAACATGAGCAATCAAACATGAACTTGATGAAGACTAAAAGCCATCAAACCAATAAAAATATTTCTCATGATCAACTATCCCTATAGCAAAAACATTCTCAAGATCCTACAACTGTCTAATAGTCACATTCTATGGAGTAAACTCAACATTCTCTCCATCTCCAGAATGACAAATCTGATATATGGAAAGTAGATTTGTTGAAATATTAGGAACAAGAACATCCTTAATGCAACCATCTAGCATATAAATGGATCATGCCCCCAAAATTGGAATTTGTGAAGAGTTCTCAATTGCAATATGAGAAGTAGAAGTATGAGCAATGGAATCAATAAAATCATGTGATGTGAAGTACCTTAATCAAGAATCTAACTATCAGAAGAAGAATAAATGGTATGAGCCGAAAGATCTTTCCCTTTACCCATGGAAGAGGACATAGGCACTGAAATATTATGTTTCCTCATAGCCTCCTCCAAGGCTTCCAATCTCTTGAAATAATGAGACTCATCATGCCTAGTTTTGTCACATAATGAACAAGAATCTCCTTTCTTTTTCCTGGTCTTGGAAGAAGAATCTTTAGAGGTAGAAGGAGATGGAGTGGAATTTTGATTGTTCTTCTACTTCGGTTTGGAGGGAGACTCATTACCTGAAGATGATTTTTTCTTAGGCTTCTTCTTAATCTTTCCTTTACTCTTAGAATATTGAACCATTAGAGCTTGATTCTTAGAACTAGGTGGTGCATCCAACTGAACCAACTTGGCTTGTTCCCTAGTAAGACACTCACAAAACAACTCAAAAGAAGGAATTTTATAATATTTTCCCATGGAATCCATAGTAGAATAGAAAGTAGAAGATAACACTTGATAAGGGCCTCTTAACTTAGACATAATCAAGAAGATACATTCATCAATAGATTTATCATTCTCACATCATTTTAATTGTGAAAAAATCAGTTTGAGTTGTACAAGAAAATATTGAATAGAAGGAAATGCATCTGGAGAGAGCGATTGTAGATCCAATTGAAGCTACAAGATTCTGAACTGATTAACTTTACCGTATAATTCTTGAAGTTTTTCCCAAACATTCTTAGGTGTTTTACACTTCACAATATGAAACAAGTTATTAGATACAGATAAGCCAATGATCCCTTGTGCTTCATCCATTTTACATCTATGGATAAATTTTTCATATTCTCTTATGAAATCAGGTTCTTGTGTATCCAACATTGGCCACAAACCCTTAGATTGTAACAACTGATTCATTTTTAGCTTCCATGTATGATAATTGTGTGGAGTGAGTAGTTCAATTTACCTTAGATCATCCATGTTGGATAGAAGAACACCAAGAGAAAGAAGACAATGTGTCACTTAAATTGTGCCTTTTACCCTCCAAAATCTATTAAAATTGAATTTGCAACCTCCCTAGCAAATTACAATGAATAAATTTTGCAATTTGTACAAGTGACAAGCTAAAATCAACCGTTTATAACACACGATGTTTTTTAAAATTTTTGAAGAAAAAGACTTGTCAAAACTAAAAATAGAGGTTACAAATAGATTCCTTTCAATTTTTTGAGCAATTAAAGAAAAAATTGCCAAATTTTGACTTTGTATGCAAAATTTATGCCAATTACAAGTAATAAATGCACCTATACCTTTGAGCTGAAAAAACTAGAAAAAATGGCACAATCTGCAAAGATCAGGTCTACACCACTACAAATTTCATCAAAGTACCTTTCCGATGATATCTCGCTTGCAAAAAATAGACACTGTGATGAAAAGTTATAAATTTTTGAAAAACTGTCTGAAATTAGGCCTACAATGATGACCCCTTGGCAAAATAAATTTTTTCCAAAAATCAAATTCATCTAAAATAGAATTTTTTTATATGATAATAGGGGTTTTTGGGCCTTTTGAACACAATGGAAAGGTTCATTTGGGCCAAAAATTCTCTAGTAAAAAGTTGTTTGCAAGATTTGAGCTTCAAATCCTTATTTGCCAAAGTTGCAAATGGTGACCAAATTGAGTGAAACGAAAGAAAAATATAACTTTCTCGAGCCTCTTGGATGTTATGGGACAACCAAAAATATTTCCACTATAGCCAAAAGTGTTGAAATCACTAGATCTCACCAAAAATCATACATGCAATATAGGATTAATAGATCTTTGCAAACCCTTTATGATTCTCAAGATCGTATTGCAACATAAGAGAAGAGCATACGATAATTTACCAGATCATAAAAGAAACTCAAATAAAAATAGAAAAATTGATGGTAGAAACTCTTTAAGAAAAAAGGAATGGGCTTGCAAGATTCAAAGCTCTGATACCATGTTGAAGTGAGCAACCAAGATCTTCAATCTACAACACCAAATAACCTCCACACGAAATAGAGAGAAGCAATAATGAAAGATTCTATTCCACCAAACAAGAATTACAATATGATACAATATGATCAAGATGTGATCAATACTATCAATATAAAATATATGCTAGAGATTCCTTTCTTATAAAGGCAAGGTGAGATATAGGATTAGACAAGATCATGACAAGTGTCTTAATCCTATCACATGAGAAAACAAACTCATAACTACCTAGGATAATGTAAAGTCTAGATAAGACAACTACAACTTCCAGAAGAAATCTTATATCCTAAGTAAACTTAACATGTGAATAAGTCCCCTAAGTCCCTAGTAAAGAATTAAATAGGTACAAGACTTTAATCACACCAACAATGACAACTAACACCTTATAGAAATATTCCCTCCTAGGACCTAAGTAAACTTAACATGCAAATAGGACCTACTAATGACTAGATAGGTAAACACCTATTTACACTAATAAGGACCACCCTGGTGATTGCTACACCCTTAATATTAGTGAATATAGGGTTATGAATAATCATCTTGTGGCTATCTTAACTCTTAATTAAGTCATATTATCATTATTATATTGTTTAGTTAATTAGGTCAACTTAAGGCTTATATAGGGTTATCTAAATTAGACTAGGTGATATCCTAGGCATAAATAAGGTATATATAGGAGGTAGTGAGTCTTATTTCATCATCAGATTATGAATTGTATTCTCATTCAAGATATTTGAAGGTTTTACCCCTCAAAGTGGATTTTGATCTTCTACTATTAAGTATTTACAACATATTTCATATCATATTATTCTATTGTGAAATTTATTTCATAACAAGTAGTATCAAAGCATGATCTTGGCACCATGACGACAAGAATTTTTTTCAACTTTGGAGGTCATTGGATGAAACAAATATCTCCCAAATTTTGGTGGATTTTTTCTAATTTTTAAAGGGATTTTCAAGAGAATATGAAAGAAGATACAATCCATATTTTAGAGGAATTGGAGCAAAATTGAGCGATTTATCACATAATTAGGATTTTTGCCCAATTTATTTGGAAAGTGTATATCTTCCAAATCATGCATTTTTTTTCTTAGTTTTACTTGGATTTTTCATCAGTAAGAGATGAGCTTACAATAATTTTTTTGTAGTAATTGAAGCATAATTAAGCGATTCTTGTAAAATTAGGGCTCCCAAAAAATCACTCTCAAGGTTGGAAAACACCTATTTTTGGGAGATTTTTCTAGGAAAGATCAACCTAGGCTCTGGTAAATTATAGTAAATTTTTTATATTATTTTGAATTAGAATGGTACCACAATAGGGAAATATTTAGATAAGGATGATGTAGAAATTAAGGATATTGACCCTAGTGATGAAATTAACAAGGTCAAGGGTGATATTTCATCATTGAAGATGAATATGACCAAAGATTTTTTTTCAATAAAAAGGGAAATGCAAAAGGAAATGAGTGAATTAAAATCACTTATTCATACCTTAAAATCACTTATTCATGGTATGTATTATAAGGGAGAAGATTCACCTAGTAAGGTGGAAGATAATTCTTTTGTTGGACATGATTGTTTTGGTCTTGACTCAGATCTCAAGAAGGATCATCCCTTTAATAATCATATGCCTCAAAAATTCATACCCAAGTTGGATATGAGAAATTTTGACGGAAAGGATACAATTAATTGGAATTTTCAAATGTTAGTTATTTGATCTTCATCATGTTCCTAGTCAACAAAAGGTGGCTATGGAATCATTATACTTGGAACCGACTCAATTTATTTTGCATTGTTGGTTATATGATGAGAAGAGAAATAAGGGTTGTGTGGTCACATGGTCAATTTTTCAAGAGGAATTTGCTATATATTATGGACACAACTTTATGGATAGCTACTTCTGAAAACTCACTAAATTAAACAAAATAGGTATAGCCAAGGACTATACTTAGCAATTTCAAGCCCTTTTTCTAAGAGTGAAGAATGTGACAAAATAAAATTTGAAGAATTATTTCTAGGAGGTTTAAATGACCATATAAGATATGAGGTATGTTTTTTCCAACCATAATTCTTGTCACAAGTGATACTTATGGTAAGACAAGTAGATAATTTTTTGGTTAATAGACAAGAGATTGTAAATATAAGAGAAATGAGCTCTCCCAAAAATTCATTACCTTAGCCTTCTAGGTTGACTCCAAAAAAAATGAGGAGAAGAGAGGAAAAGGGATGTGCTTCAATTGTGACATCAAATATAGTTGAGGACATAAATATAGTGAAAATATATTGTTCTAAATTGAAGGACCGAGTGAGGAAGAAGAGGAGGAACCAATATTAGAGGGCGATAGGGAGTCACATGTGGAGTCACATAATCCCAACCAATCATTTCTTGTCATGCACTCTTAGGTTTTAGGGCTCCACAAACTCTCAAGGTAGTGGGTTTCTTAAAGAAGCAAAAAGTAACAGTGTTGATCGACTTTGGTAGTACTCATAATTTCATCAACAAAAAGTTGGCTACTTGTCTAAATTGTTTTATATATCTAGCTCTAGAGTTTTAAGTATTGATTGCACATGGTGGTACTGTTAGTAGATTTGGAAATTCCACAACATTAAATTATTCATAGGAGATTATCTCCTTGATTGTCCAATGTATACTATCTCCATGGGTACAACACATATCATTTTAGGAGTATAATGGCTTACGACATGGGGAATAATTGAGATGAACTTCCAAGAACTATTCATGAGATTTCAATCAGAAGGAAAGACAATAGAAATAAGAGGGTTGAAGCAAAAGTCCTTACAAATGGTAAGTGCTCATCAAATGGACACATTGCTTAAGAAGGGGCCTAATGGATTTGTGGTCCAATTATGTTCATTAGAAGCCTATCAAACTAATGATCCCACCTATCCAAATTTATAAGAAATTATTGATCATCTCTCAGTGGTTTTCAAAGATATTCCTAAGGAAATTCCTCCTAAGAGGGATCATGATCATGCCATACAATTAGTTACAAAGAGCTAGCCACCCAACATCATAACTTACAAGTACCCATATATACAAAAAGGTGATTGAAAAGATTGTCAAGAAGATGTTAGAGGTAGGAATTATCAGTCATAGCCAAAGTGCTTACTCTTCACTAGTGATGATGCTATGTAAGAAGGATGAAACTTGGCGGATGTTCCTAGACTATAGAGTTCTCAACATGTACACCATCAAAGATAAGTTTCCTATTCTAGTCATTGATTATTTGCTAGATGAGTTGAATAGATCTACACATTTTACAAAGTTAGATGTTAGATAAGGTTATCACCAAATTCAAATTAAGGAAGAAGATATTTTTAAGAAAAAAATTAAGAATCATGATGAGGTTCATTAAGAGTTTTTGGTGATGTCATTTGGTCTTACTAATGCACCATATACATTTTGAAGTTTGATGAACTCCATATTTAATAAATTCTTGAGGAAGTTTGTATTAGTGTTCTTTGATGATATATTAATTTATAGAAAGACATGGGAAGAACACTTGCAACATGTAGATCAAGCATTATAAGTTCTCAAAGGTTATAAATTCTATGCTAAGCAACCCAAGTGTAATTTTAGTCTCAACGATGTGGAGTACTTGGGACACATAGTTTCACATGGAGTAAAGGTGGATCCTAACAAAATTAAGACTATCATCGAATGGCCTATTCCCAAAACCATTAAGAAATTGAGGGGTTTCTTGGGATTGAATAGATACTATATAATATTTGGGAAGAATTATCACCATATAGAAATATCCCTCATAAATTTATTGAAGAAGGATTCTTTTCATTGGATCGAGTCTATTAATGCAATATTTGAGAGATTCAAGGAGGCTATGCGTACAACTCTAGTGCTTGCCACTATAGACTTCACCAAGGATTTTATTGTGGAATTTGATGCTTTAGGAAATGGTATAGGAGCAATTCTCATGCGGGATGGTCAACCCATTTCTTTTGAGAGTTGTCAATTAAATGGCAAGAATCAACTCTAACTTATTTAAGAGAAGCAAATGCTAGTTATTATTCATGCGATAAAATAATGGAGGCCTTATCTAATGGGTAGACATCTCAAGGTTAAGAAAGATCATGATAGCCTAAAATATTTTTTGGAACACATATTATCTCTTGAAGAGAAATAAAAATGGGTCACTAATATGCTAGGATATGAATTTGAGATTGTATATAAGAAAGTGAAGTAAAATGTTGTGGAAAATGTACATTCTAAGAAGGATGAGAAGGATGGAGTTTTATTGTGTGTAATTTCAATATTATAAGTAGAAGCAAAATTAGAGTGTTATAATGATGTTGCTACAAGTAAACTCATTCAATAGTTACAAAGTGATCCCAATAGTCCAAATAAGTTTTGTTGGAAGGGAGATGCTTTGTGATATAGAGATTGATTGCATCTTTGGAATAATTTTTCCCTTAGACAAAAGATTCTCATAGAGCTTCATGAGTATCTAGTTGGTGGTCATTTAGGATATTTGAAGATATATCATCGATTCAGGCAAGACATTTTTTGGGAAGGGATAAAAGGTGATGTTTAGTTTGTCAAAGAAATAAAGGGGATACAATTGAGACACCAGGTCTCTTGCAACCCTTAGTTATTCCTATTCAATGTTGGGAAGAGGTATCCACAAACTTATCACAGGGCTTCTAAAATTTGAAGGTAATAATGTCATCATGACAGTAGTAGATTACATCACTACATATGCACATTTCATTGTATTACCACATCCTTTTACAAAAAGTATAGTGACAAAATAAATTTTTGGAGAATATACAAAAGCTACATGGTACACCTAAGGTTATTGTTAGTGACTATCATCCTATCTTTACTAGTCACTTTTGGATAGATTTATTCTCATGTTTGGGTACTCAATTAGTTCATTGTTCTTTATACCACCCTCAATATGATGGGAAAATTGAGGTTGTTAATAATTGTTTGGAAGGATATCTACGTTGTTTCACTTAGACAAACATTCTCAATGGGTAGATCAAATACCACTAGTAGAATGGTGGTATAACACTTACTTTCATAATTTGTGTGAACCCCAATCCTAATACCTGCAAAACACAATGAATAAACACATTAAGTTAGATATTGCAAGCATGAACAAGGATTCCCCATGAAATCCATTTACAAACTTTGAATTAGGAAGAAAAAAACAAAGAACACAATGAAACAAGAAAATATAGATTCAATCCTAATTAGAATAGAAAACACATGATCCCATGGGGGAATTGGTGCCAATTTGATGTGAAAATTGGCCCTTTCCCAATTCCTAAGATGCAAGCTTGATATGTTGATGATGATTGATCCACTTTGTTGATTAAAGATGAGAGATTCAAGACAAAAATCTGCAAAAACCTAACTAAGAACTCAATGGTGATGGATGGAAATGGCTAAATATTTTAGCATAATAACTTTTCATAATTTGTGGATGATCAAATGAGGATATGAGCTCTTTATTTATAGAATGCCAAGATGGATGAATGTCCAAATTTGAGCAATGTGGGACTAACATTCATCCAATGGCATGATGCCACTTGTCAATCTATGAATGGATGGAGAATGTGCAAGTTTTGAGGATTGTGCCAATAAATGCCACTTGGCTCAAGGCAAAGGACATGTAAGATGAAGTTATTGCCTTGTTGGATGTACATGTTGACTTAGAATTTTTGAATTCAAATTTGGAGAATATCCCAAAAGATGCCTTGTGAGGAAAATAGAGATTTAATAAATGAATTAAATCTATTTTCATGTGCAACTTGCAAAATCTAGAGGATGGGACAGAAGATGAGATTAAATTAATCAAGGGTTAATTAATTTAACGAGATATTTGATGATGTGACCTATTTGACTCAAATTTATGGATTTATTTAAATCAAATAAGAGAGGAATATGATAAGAGAATAATTAAATAAGGATTTTGATTTATTTAATTAAAAGAGATGGTATTAGATTAAATCAAATAAGGTTTTAATTTATTTAATTTAATGGATAGACTTTAGAGATTTAATCAAATAAAATTAATTATTTAATTAAATAGGGATAATTAGATCAGATGGATTGATTTAATTAACAAAAGAGAATGACTTAATTAGATAAAATGATTTATTTAATTAAGAGAGGAATATTGATGAATTTAATCAGATAAGGGGATTTGATTAAATGGTTAGATCGAGGGATGATTCAAGATGAAACGATGTTAGTAGGTCAGGATCAGATGCACAATGTCAATTGATATATTTTACGTGTCTACATAATTCATCAAAAATGTCTCCATTTATGGCATTATATGAATATTAGCCTCCTTCCATCACATCATCATTGAAGGGGTCACCAAGAGTTTAGGAAGTGGAGGACCACCTGCTTCATCAACAACATGTACTCTTAGGACTCAAGGAGAATCTATCCATGGCACAAAATCGAATGAATTAATAGGTGAACCAACATCTTAGTGAAATAAGTTTTGAAGTTGGGGATTGGGTCTTCTTGAGATTGCAACCTTACAAGAAAATATCATTGGAACAACACAAAAAGAACAAGTTGTCTCTGAAATATTATGGCCTATACCAAATCATGCAAAATGTAGTGCCCCTCATGCTATTTTCTTTTAGATTGATGATTATTCTATTAGGACAAACATTATGACAATTTTTTGATGATTCGATTTACTACTTTGATGATACTGGATGACATTTGATGAAACTTTGATGCTTTTTCTACTGTTTGAATTATGCATATGCTATGACAGTTTCATGGGATTGTTGGTTTATGTGGATTGATTTAATTACACACATTATGCGGTTATTTGATCATGGTTACTATATGTTTATCTAGTGATTGTTCGATGTTGTTTACTATGTAACTATTGTTGTACAATGATGTGGTCACTTGTTTGACGTGTCTTGGTGAGAGGGATAGTGTTGCATTACTCATTCGTGAGCACCCTGCTACGCTATGACTTCCTCTTGTGGTTTGTTTGACTATTTTGATTATATATATATACATGTTCGACCATTTTGTTTGATGCAGGTTGCAAGTACCAGGCATTGACTCCACCTAAATTGTTAAGTCCGAGCGTGCCTTAAACCCAATGGAAAGTTGTTGAAAATGAAGATAACGAAAGGTCCCCCACCCTTTCCATCATCCTCGACGAGGATGAGTATTCAGTTGGTCACCCCATCAATCTTGTATGTGTTCGTGGTCAGTTGTTTTTGTTTTCGATCTTGTTTATGCTTAGGTGTTTATTATTGATATTTAGTGTTAAAATTAAATTGGTTATAATGTTGTTGTTTAGTGATGAGTTTGATAAATTATTAGATAAATCATATTGATAAATTGATTTGCATGTTGTTCTTGGATAATTAATTTATTAAATTAAATTATTAAATTATAAAGTGTTTCTATAATTAAATATAAAGATCATTATTATTTAATGTTGAGTTTTTTTTATAATAAATTAAAATGTGAAAATATATTAATATGAAATAAAATATTAAAATAAAACATTAAATCAGATGAGGATAATCAATAATGGGATAAAAAAATTAAAAAAATAGAAAAAGTAATTTTGAAGCACATGCGTGACTTCGAATTGGTTATTGTTGGAAACTTGTCATTTTTATGAGATTTTTATCCGCTTTTTGTTTTTGAAAAACAAAAGCTTTCCTTGGCTAATAATTATCTTTTTGGGGATTATTATTATCATTGATTTTGGGGGTTTTCGGATAGAGAACTGGTTTTTGCAAGAATAATCTGTTGAGTAATTGTATTTTGGCTAATTGTTTTCAAAAAATTAGGGAATTGGGAAAAATTGTAAAAGTTTATCGAGAGATTTCGAAGATGTGGTTTTGCTATAGAAGCATCAACTTGGCATCAATCTTTGTATTAGCTTGCGTTGGACTCTAGGTTAGTTTCATCTTGAATTTAATTTCAATGCTTGCATTATGTATCCAATCACTGCTTGATTGTCTGATTTCATTAGTGTTGGTTTTTGTCTCATGTGAAATTTTTTCCAGTGTCTATTTATTTTGTCTAGGTTATCCGTTTTATATATGGGTTTGGTTCTACGCTGTTGATAATCATTTCTGTGCCTTTTCTTACTTATCACTTCCTGAAATCATGTATATGCAAAGCTTGCAACATCGACATTATTTATGCCATGTTTGGTATTAGACAGTTACCATTGCCTTCCCCTTAGTGGCGACATTTCCTTTATTACTGCACCCCTTCATTCTTTTGATTATCTCATATTGAGCATATTATTGTAGCATGAGCCTATTCTTTCAGATTGTCTCAGTTAGTATCACCAATATTCTCCATGGTCTTAGTTGCTAGTTTATATGATGTAAAGGGTTCAATTTTCTTGATTGATATTTTGATTGCTGGGTAAGGACTATCGTATGTAGGTTAGGCGTCTTTTAATTCGCTAAAAATAATATGATTCGACATTCGATTTCTTTGCATCACTTTTTAGTGTCTTTTGTATGCTTTGCATGTTAAGCGCCATCCTTTCTCCTCTTGATCTTGTGTTTCCCAATATACTTCATGTTGCGATTTCATCCTTAGGAATTTGTTATTGTTTATGTTAGTTGATTGATGAAAATTTTGTTGGGTATATGATACAATTTCTTTTATGGAGAGGGCTTATTGTTAATTTTTGTAGCTTGGACAAGTGTCTCCATTCCTAAGAAATATTTAATTATTTAATTAATTTTTTTGGAGACTTATAGAAAGGAGTTAGTTGTCCAGATAATTAATTAATTAATTAATCGATTCCTCTAGACTTCTAGAATCCAGTTAGCTAGGGTTTGTTATAGTCTAATTTATCTTAGCCATTGATTGAGATTAAATCGTGGCCATTGGTTTTCCAATGAGAAAAGTATAAAAGGGGATCAATGGGCATTTGGAGAACACACACTTGAGAAGCATTTGCAGTGATAGCAAATAAATTTGTAGTGTTAGCAAATAGTTTTGCAGTGATAGCAAGGGTGCAGTGATAGCGTTGGGGACAACAACAGTGAAATTTTAGCAGGAGAAATTGAGGGAAGAATTTCCAGAGAAGAATATTTCCGGGTCTCTTCCAGTAAGAGGCAAGTAGTTTATGTATCTCTTAATTTGCTAAAGTTTAATAAAATTCCTCATATGCAGTATTGGTTTTCCCTTCAGGGTTTTTCCAGGGATAATTTGTCCAAAAATATCATGTTCATTATTTTGCATGTTTTCTTCTCTATTCCCGTGATTTTATTTGTGAAGTTGTAGTTGTGTTATTTTTAATATTTTTTGTAAATTAATTTTCAGCAGTCAAATAATCTATTTAGATAGGAGACTAATAATTAGTAACTGTAATAGAATTTTCACATGGTATCAGAGCTGATTTGAAGGTAGAAAAGGCTCAATGCGGGAAGAAAATTCAAGGGTTAAATTCAAGGGTTTATAAAACCCAGTTTGACCTCTTTAGAATTATTTTTATATTATCTTTTGAGATGGCCTCAACAAGTTTAAGAGATCAGGACAGATTGGATGGAGCCTCAAATTTTGTTGTCTGGAAAGCCAAAATTTCTTTATTGCTAGAAGAGAATGGTATTAAGGAATATGTGACCAATGTTGTAGCTATACCTAGAGATCCAACACAACTCTTAGCACATAAGAAGGAAGATGCCAAGGTGATGAGGCTGATTCTTGATGGTTTCAAGGACCATATTATTCTGCATATCGAAGAGTTAGATACAACAAAGAAGATGTGGGATGCCATTCTGAATCTGTACCAGAATGCTACCACTACCTGGAAGTTGATTCTCAGAGAAAAGTTGAGGAATAATTGGATGAACAAGGGAGAAGACATTGCAAGTTACCTCACCAGAATCAGACTTATCAAGGATGAGTTGGCAACTATTGGAGATAAACTAGATGATGACGAGCTAGTATGAATAGCCCTAAATGGGTTTACTAAGTAGTGGGATGTCTTTGTTCAAGTTATCAATGGATGAGACACCTTACTAAGTTGGGATCAACTATGGAGTGACTTCACTCAAGAGGAGCTTAGATTAAGTCTTGTCAGTGGAACCAACAGTAAGAGTCAGAAAAGTGAGGTAGAACAGTAAAATGTTTCCCTAGCAAGAAAAGGGAAAGTGAAGAAGGGGTCTAGCAAAGGATTAAATCCACAAAGTGAGAAGAAGGACTTGTTTAAGATCAAGTGCTACGACTATCACGAGTTTGGCCACTATGTCAATGATTTTCCACAAAGGAAGAATGAAAAGAAAGAAAAGAAGCAGATGGTAGCTTCAACAAGTGAAGATGAGCTCTCTAGTATAATGGAGGATGAGTTTGCACTCATAGCTTGTATGGTTAGCTCAACCTCACAGGGTGTTTGGTATATAGACAATGCGACGTCATTTCATATGAAAAGAGTTAGAGAGTACTTCTCCAATTATAAGGAGAAGGACATCAGAATCCAAATTTCTATGGGGAACATGTCCAAACTCAATCCAGTTGGGAAATAAACTGTTCTATCTCAGAGGGAGAATGGCAAGCTAATTCCCATTCATGATGTGTTGCATGTTTCAGGCTTGGGTATGAATCTGATTTTCATATCCATCCTTTAGGATAAAAGGTTACAATGTACTCTTTAGAGGGGTGAATGTGTTAATCAAGCATAAGGATTGGAAATCACCCATAGCTATTGGAGTTAGGAGCGACCAACTTTACAGGTTGCAATTTGATACTCATAAGGAACTGATGATCATCAGTAATTATAGAGATCAAGTAGAGCTATGGCATAGGAGGATGGGCCATATACATCATGGAGCACTTAGATTGATTCATGAAATAGTGACAGGTGTTCCAGAGGTGAGCAAAAAGCATGATGATGTATGTAAGGGATGTGTATTGGGGAAGTTTGTGAAAGCAAATTTTCCAAGAAGTGACACCAGATCTAAGGGTGTTCTTGATCTATTACATTCAAACATATGTGGACCAATGTCAACGAAGTCTCTCAGAGGATATGAGTACTTTGTTACTTTTATTGATGATTTCTCTAGGAAGACTTGGATATAATTCTTGAAGACCAAAGATGAGGTCTTCAGTCGTTTCCAAGAGTTCAAAGCTCTCGTAGAGAATTTGATAGGCATGAAGATAAAGGTTCTTCGGTCAGATAATGGAGACGAGTACAAAGGGAAATAGTTCCAAGAGTTTTGTTCCAAGGAAGGAATCAAGAGAGAGTGGACTATTCCTTACAACCCACAACAAAATGGGGTTGCTGAGAGAAAGAATCATTCTATATCAGAGGTGGAAAGGGCTATGTTGTATGACTAGGATATGCCACGTTACTTATGGGTAAAGGCATGTAGTACAACAATATACATACAAAACAGGGTTCCACATGAGGTATTGGGAAAGATGACACTAGAGGAGGCGTTCTCAGGGTAGAAGCCAGATGTCAACCACTTCAAGATATTTGGGAGTTTGGCATATTGTCACATTCTAGGGCCCACACATTCCAAGTTAGATCATACTACAGAGAGAGGGTACTTTGTTGGGTATAGTGAAACCTCAAAGGCATATCATATATTTATTCCAGGGACCAAAAAGATTATAGTTAGGTGTGATGTCAAGTTCATGGAGGATTTAGGAGGTCCAGAGATTTTCTAGTAGATGATTAGAGTGAGAAGCCAATAGAAGCTCCAAAGGTTGTGCAACCAAGTTAGGGGCAGCCAAGCTCGAGTATAGTTACTAGTACAAGAACAGTGTCAAGTGATGAGAGTTCACAGAGCATGGAGCAATAGATGCAACAGATCCAAGAGATGCATTAGGAAGACATGGAGGTTGATACTTCATCCTCTACAATTGGTAGTAGGAACCAATAGACACATAGGGATACTCAAGAGTTTGTGGGAGCTCCTAGGATGAGTAGTAGACAATGGAGACAACCAACTAGGTATAATGACTATATGGCATTAGTTAGTTATTTGGTAGATAGCGAGCCTTGCAACTATCAGGAGGCCGCATAGTAGTAGGTGTGGCAAGATGCAATGATTGAGGAATATACCTCAATAGTGTAGAACAATGTGTGGGAGGTTGTGCCTAGACCAACATATAGGGTAGTGGTTGGATCACACTGGATCTATAAGATCAAGCATGGTGCAGATGGTAACATCAAGAAATACAAGGCAAGGTTTGTGGCCAAAGGGTTCTCTCAGAAGGAGGGAATAGACTATGAGGATACATTCTCTCTAGTGGTTAGGTATACTTCTATACGAGCTGTGATCTCACTTGCAACATAGATGGGATAGTTGATCCATTAGATGGATGTCAAGATAACGTTTCTTAATGGTGAATTGAAAGAGGAGGTATACATAAAACAACCTGAGGGTTTTGTAGCACACAACAATGAAACCCATGTGTGCAGATTGAAGAGAACTTTGTGTGGACTCAAGCAGACTCCCAGGGCATGGTATGAGCACATTGATAGATACTTGCATGGAATGGGCTTCAAGAAGAGTGAAGCGGATGCTAACCTCTAATACTTAGTGGTTGGGGGTGAGGTTCTCATTCTTGTTCTATATGTGGATGACTTTTTTTTAACAGGTTCATTGGGGCTCATAGAGGAGTGCAAGAGGGACCTTGTAGCAAAGTTCAATATGAAGGATTTGGGGCTTATGCACTACTTTCTAGGCATGGAGGTATGACAGATAGATGGAGATATTTTCCTTGGACAAGGGAAATACTGTATCAAAATATTGAAGAGGTTCGAGATGGAGGATTACAAAGCCATGTCTACACCTATGATCATGAATTGGAAGAAGGTAGACTCATCCAGGGAGAAGGATGTAGACCCCACCTTATACAGGTAGTTGATTGGATCTCTCATGTATTTGGTCAACACTAGACTAGATATATCCTTTGCAGTAAACTATCTTAGTCAGTTCATGGTTGAGCTAAAGAGAGTGCAATGGACAGTGGTAAAGCATGTATTGCAGTAGTTGCATGGTACAATTGAGTATGGGATCAGATATGCTCAAGGTGATGGTATCAAATTGATAGGCTATACTGACGCAGATTGGGAAAGTAGTACAATAGACAGGAAAAACACTTCACGGTGTTGCTTTAGCTTGGGATCAGAAGTTGTCTCTTGGTACAATAGGAAGCAGAAGTCTGTGGCTTTGAGTTCTGCAGAGGTAGAATACATAGCAAACAACATGACGACGTGTGAGGAAATATGGCTTCAGAAGTTGTTAGTAGCCTTGTTTAGTCAAAGGGTTGAGACTACAGTGATACACTGCGACAATTAGAGTTGCATCAAATTGTTTGAGAATCTAGTGTTTCATGATAGGTCGAAGCATATAGACATTAGGTATCATTTCATTAGGGATTGTGTACAATGGGGGATTGTTCAACTACAGTATATACCTATAGATCAGTAGGTAGTAGACATTTGGACAAAGGCATTAGGGAAGGAAAAATTCATCTTCTTTAGAGATAGGTTGGGTTTCATGCATAACACCTTCCTTGCTAAGAGGGAGTGTTAATTTTTGTAGCTTGGACAGGTGTCTCCATTCTCAAGAAATATTTAATTATTTAATTAATTTTTCTAGAGACTTCTAGAAAGGGTTTAGTTGTCTAGATATTTAATTAATTAATTAATTGATTTCTCTAGAGACTTCTAGAATCTAGTTAGTTAGGGTTTGTTAAAGTCTAATTAATATTAGCCATTGATTGAGATTAAATTGTGGCCATTGGTTTTCCAATGAGAAAAGTATAAAAGGGGATCAATGGGCATTTGGAGAACACACACTTGAGAACAATTTGTCGTGATAGCAAATAAATTTGCAGTGTTAGCAAATAGTTTTGCAGTGATAGCGTCGGGGACAACAACAATGGAATTTCAACAGGAGAAATTGAGGGAAGAATTTTCAAAGAAGAATATTGTCGGAGCTCTGCCAGTAAGAGGCAAGCAATTTAGGTATCTCTTGATTTGCTGAAGTTTAATAAAATTCCTCATCTGCAGTACTAGTTTTCCCTTCGAGTTTTTTCCAGGGACAATTTGTCCAAAAAAATTGTGTTCATTATTTTGCATGTTTTCTTCTCTATTCCTATGATTTTATTTGTGAAGTTGCAGTCGTGTTATTTTTCAATATTTGTTGTGAATTAGTTTTTGGCAGTCAAATAATCCATTTAGATAGGAGATTAATAATCAGTAGCTACAATAGAATTTTCACACTTATACTGTGCTTGCTTTTCAAATACTTTCTATGGTTGCTAGTATTTGTATTAGATGTCATTCATTTGGGTTATGTCATCGATGGGTTGAATATCAAAACTCTTAGGTTAGGCCAAGTTTTTTTGAGGACAACAATTTGATTTATTTGTATAACCTTTGATTTATATGCCAATCGATTTTATTGAAGGCGTCTGATTTTGTTATATGGCATATGATTTTATATCATTGATCTTATAATCATAACAACCGATTTGTTGCCTTCTTGATTTTCTCTTTTCATTCAACACAAAGTTTATTTTAGATTTTAGCTCTGTATATTCCATTTTATTATATTAAAAGACAACAGTTTATTTTTAAATTATATATATATACATATACATATATATATACATATACATATATATATATATATATGTATATATATATCTTGTATACGCATTCGATGGATTTTGAAAATATATATATCTATTTAGATTTTAGCTTTGTATATTCCATTTTATTATATTAAAAGACATCAGTTTATTTTTAAATTATGTATATATATATGTGTTGTTTCCATTTCGTAAATTGGAATGTTGAAATCTATTTTTTGATTTTATGAGTATATATAAACATATTTATATATGTATGTGTATATAAAAATCTATGTCATGGGTATAATTAAAGAATAATCATTTGGATACACACATATATATGTAAAAATCTATACTATAGATATAATTAAAGAATAATCGTTTGGGAATAAAAGTGTTAGAAAAGAGTATTTTCGTCTTTTAATTAAAGGATTGTATTGAGAATGAAATTGGGAAATATTGAGATGAAAGAGGGATGAATTATGGTATAAATGTGCATTTAGATTATTATGAAATTAGTTGAGGGAATGAATTAGATAAACTTGTTAAAATGATGTACTACTTTTCTTACTCAGTATTAGAGTTATGTAAATTATTTATGTGCAAGTATCATGGGTCATGTATGGTGACAATCTTGGAAATGGAAATATTTTGAGTTATTTTCGAATGGGGAGATTCTTGTGTAAAATTGTTAGTTAGACTTCCAGAGACTTGGGGAAAGTTAGCTTGAGTATTGGTTTCATGATTTTGTCATTTTGAAAGTGGTTGCTTGTATACTTGATTTGTGTACATGAGGGTCTTTATCCTTGCACTGTTTTCACTTCCTTGTGATTGGAAATGGGTGTGCAAGATGGGTTATGCATCACTCTATGTGAATGTTCATGTGAATTTGTATTTGTGCAAGATGACTTACCCTGTTTGATGTTTTGGGGTCTTCTAGTTGCTAGTAGGGGGGGTGGCTCTCAATGGGGGTCAGAGCCCAAAGTGGCATCCAAGGTAACCCATGTGGGAATTTCTTAACTCAATGATAACCTAAAATGAATTAGGGGGTTGGGTAGTGTTCACACTAATTAAGATAATGGTATGCCTCATGGATCAAGTGCTCGTTTAGGCTTGAGATGAGATGGGAAGGCTTGGAATGGCAAGATCAACAACCTTGTCCTCATGAAAGGTATGTTGATTCTGCATAAGTTGTATGGGGGCCGAGGATTGATAGAGGCTGCCAGGGTAACCCAGGATGCGGGCTAGGGCCTAGGAAGATCTGCCAAGGTAACCCATAGCAAGTTATGTGATGACACTCCTCCCTAATACAACCTAGCATTCTCTTGTCTTTTGTTCCCCTTTGTTGTTTGCGTGCCTCTGGAAGTGGTGTCACTATTATGTGATGTTTTGTTATACTTATTTGTTGGAGTCTTGTTAGCCTTTGTGTCATGCTATTGTCTTCTTGATTGCTTTGGTGCTGGGACCTTATCGTTATCTCCTAACATGGGGGGTGGACCTTAGGGTTCCACATGGTCGGGTGGATTGTGCTTTTTACTTCATTGGGTTTTCCAGTTGTTGTTCATGAGCATGAAAGACGTGCCTTTTTGCAACAAATTCATGATCTTGTACTAGTTCATGAGATAGTGCTTATATTATGTATTGAACTTGTATCTCTTTTGTATCAAGTGATGTAATTTTGATGTATTCTTCCTGATGTTATAAGGGAGGCTTTTATGTAATCTTATAACAATGTAATGATGTAACCTTATGTAAGGGAAACTATATATGTACACATTGACTCTTATTATATGATCTTTAATAATGATGTATCTAATGTTATTATATGGAGATGTATGTGTTTATTCATTTACGCTATGGATTTTAAAGTGAACTCTTATTGTTAGTAATTCCTGATGTAAGTTTAGATCTTGTTATTAGAATGTTAGTAATATAATCATAGAACCTTAGAGGACATGGGTTAACTTACATGATATGTTTTGATAAGTTTGGCAATTCATGTTATTTCACTTTTAAAAAAAAATTGCCATATTTTGTCGTTAGTTGTGTTGTCCTTTGGGGTTCTTTGGCGGGGCATTACAACAAATATAGGTAGTATTACCTACAAGTTGGAACTTGAGAACTACCAACAACAACAAAGATGCATCCAATTTTTTATGTTTCTTGTTTGAAGAATGTAATTAGGCATAATATCCATACTCAGAAAATATTACCAAAGCTTGATGAATAAGGAAGAATCATATTGGAACCAAAGTTCATTCATCAAACACACACAAAGAAGCTAAGGACTAGAACACTCACTAAGTATCTCATCCAATGAAATAATTGACTAGTTGAAGATGCCACATGGGAGGACAAGACGCATGATCAAACAATGAACAAAAATACCTTACACAAGAGATTTGCAAAAAATCATTTTATATATCCTCAACAAGAAAAAAATTATAGAATGAACCTCAAGAATATTCAAGTCTTTAAGAGATAATACAATAAGGGATAGTATTTTATATGAGAAACCCTAAATGATAAAGCGATTAGATCATGACAACTGTCCACATCTTATGTGATGAGACAAAATGATCTAATATTTAAGCTCACTCTAGTTAATAGAAAAAGCACTCCTAAGTTTAGCTTAAGTGCATGAAATGAATTAACCTAATAATCAATTAAAATTAATTAATTATCTAATGCATGATTACTCTAACATTGATGGCAATGCTTCTCTCAAGAGGGGGCATGCTACACCCTTAATATTAGTCTACATAGGGTTGTGAATAGTCAAGTTGTGGCTATCTTAAATCTTAATTAAACTGTATTATCATTATTATATTATTATTTAGTTAGTTAGTCTAGCCTAAGGCTTATATAGGGTTATCTAAGTTGGTTTGAGTGATATCCTAGGCATAAATGAGGTATATATAGGAGGTAGTGAGTCTTATTTCATCATCAAATTATGAATTGTGTTCTCATTGGACATATTTGGAAGTTTCCCCCTTTGAAGGGGATTTTTATTTTCTATTATTAAGTATTTGCAACATATTTCATATCATATTCTTCTATTATGCATATTATTTCATAACAGTGCCACCATAGCTCCTCTCAATTAGGTGGCATAGTCTGAATGTTACCCCAAAAATGTTGGGGTAATTTTTTAATGTCTAGAAGGGAGATCTTTTTTGACAGAGCACAAATTTTTCCTAAGATGCCAATTTTTTAGTTGTTATAGGCATCCAAAATCCCTTTTCGATCACTATCTAGTGGTGTAAATGTTTTTCATTGATTTTGTTGTTTAAAGGCCCAATTTGATTTTTTGTCATGGCATAACTATATCATAACAAATAGAATTTGCAAGGATTCTATTTGTAATATCATAAATATATTTTGTTAAGTCTTTTTTCAAAAAGTTGTAAAATCACCATGTGTTATAAATAGTTTATTTAGGTTTTGTTGTAAAATTTGCACCAAGTGCACTTAGCAATTTTTTGGGGGGCTCTACTTTTAACAATGCTCTATTATGGAGGGGATTTAAGGCAATATTTCAAGTTCCCTTTTGTATTTTTTATGGTCATGATAGCTTAAATAAGGATAATTAACCTTTAATTCCATAGTTACAAACAAATTTAAGCACAATCAACTTCAAGTCATGAGAATCCCTCCCACTCAAAGCTTAAACTAAATGAACAATTCACTCCCTTCCAAATCTAGCGAGTCTATCTCTACAACAACAAAGAATTCAAGGGATAATTGCAATTTTTGTGAAAAATGGGATAGACAAGTCTTATTATTTTATGCCACAATCCTTTTTTGGACCTTGTATAACTTCATTTGCATGCACTTTTATAAACTCACTAAAATAAAGTGCCACTTTTGTGTTTTGTGTTTTGTGTTTTGTGTTTTGTGTTTTGAGGGATCTTGCATAATATATTGTGTCATTACTTATATTCACACTACTTATAAAGTGACATAGGGGGTTTTATGAACATCTTGTTATTTGTAATCACAAACTTATGTATCCTCTAGCATGTGTGCCTTGTTATTTTCATATCCACTTTTATGTTGCAAGTACATCACACGGGTATTTTTGGATGTCACTTCTTCCTCTTCATGTACTACATTGATGATAATTTTTTAGTGGATCTACCATACTTGTCTCTTGTCAACAATATGGGGGTATCATATGGTTATGTTATTGTTTTCTTGGTCTCAATGGAGCAATAGAATCACCTTCTACCTACATTAGTTGATTTTAGTGTTCTTGAGACTTGCAATTTTGTTTGCTAGATTATTGTCTTGATGCAATATATTGGTGTGAATCATCATCTATGCATTGTTTGAGCAGTTTCATTGGGGATACTCGTGCATAATTTTTGCCTCCTTAATCTTGATACTCATCTTGATTTTAGTGGAGATACTTTGATTCTAGTAGTATATCAATTATTCTTTGGCAGTGTTTACAAGTTCTTGTACTTAATGGTTCTTCATGTTATTAATCTTTTAGGAACAAATTTTAATGAGGTTTATTTGTTCTTCTCTTGTTGTCTCTTTTGGGGAGGATTTTTTCCCACATGTTTTTCTCCTTTCTGTGTTTGTGAGACTTTTATTGTACATGTGTACCCCATTAGGCCTAGTTGTTGAGATCCATATTTAGTCTTTTTCCCTAGGTTACATTTAAATGGGGCGGTGTGAAAAGTGTCTAAACAAGCTTAACCAATCAATTAAGAGCAATCATTCTAGTACATTTTTTTTGCAAATGATTACAAATTTTCGCTTCTACAACATCTAAAAATATATTATGAAAATACTCAAATGCTAAAAATTCCTAACTACTAAAAGTCTTCAATTTGAAGTGCAAATGCAACCTCCATATGAAGTTACCCTTAAGAATCCTAAGGTATTTTATCCTCCAAACTCTAGGAACCCAATGGGGTTTCATCCATTTATCTCTAGAACCTAAAGGTTTATGTCCTTCGATCCAATTGTTGAACACAAGTGCTCAAACTAAGGTTATAATTTCATGAAAATTCTAAAAAATGATCCAAACTAATGAAGCTACCTACCTTATATAACATTTGATGGCATAGTATGGACCTACACATTCTAAAGTCATTTAAAATTTTCTTACCATTGTATATTCAAATTTGGGTCCATTAATAGTGTCCCTATTCAATCATGGTGATCGGTGCAATCCTTTTTTAATGGTGGGATCTGGGAAGATGCATACCAAAAGGTGGGGTCCCCAAGAAATGTGTGCTAAAAGGATACAAAGATATGTAGGACCAGGGAATTGAGAGTTGGGATGCCATCATTATGTTCTCCATATGTCCAAGGTTGAGGGTTCAACAAATGAAATGTAAGGATGTTGAGGTTTGAGGGTATGCAAAGGCCTAGGGGTTTAGATGGAAAGAGTGATAATATAGCAAGTATTGAGCTTTAAATATTCCCAATGTAGAGGAGAGAGAAGATGAAACTTCAAAGTTACTCAATGCTAAAGGGAGTGGGGATTAGGAGTTGGCAATCCCCTATGTAGGAAGGAAGCAAGGATATGAGTTTTGGTATATTCAAGACTGAAGGGGAGTTAAAGGGAGGAATTATAGTATGAGAAAGTCCCAAATTCTACTTGAAGCAAGAAAGTGACTCAAACACCCTCATACTTAAGATTAGGGACATTACATACCAAGAATTAGTAGTTGTCCCTAATGGCCCAACATAAAAACACTCAATTATAATTTAAAAATGGTTGGGAGGGGTCCAAATCCCATCTAAAGCTAGAAAATGAATTAGACACCCTCATACTTAGGATTAGGGACATTACATCCCAAGGATGAGTAGCCATTTGCTATGGAATGACATACAAAACACTCAATTTTAAAAAAATCGAAATTGAAAAAGGGATGGGGGGCCACAAGGAACCCCACATCCCTTTACACAAAACCTAAACCTAAAATTGGAACACTAATAAAGAAATACATTTTTCCATTTTTTAGTTGTGAAGAAAAAAACAAAGAAAGAGGACAGTTGTAAGGAAAGAAGGGAACAATATTGAAAAGCGAGCAAAAGGGAACCAAATCCACACCATTTAAGGTAAGTTCACTATCTAATGTTCATTTTCATAAATTATTTTGCATTTTATTTTGTCAAAGTTTTAAACATTTAGAGAGGGTTTTTTTTGTTTGTTTGTCTCTTTTGTTTTTCCTTGCAACTATCACTTGAATTTTCAATAAACTAAAAAAAACAATGAACGTTAGAGAGGATAGTGAAAGTGAAGAAATTCAAATTCAACAAAGAGTTTGTAGCAATAGAAGTAATGTTGGAGGTTCTTATACAAGTGGGAGTTTCATTAGAACATTTAATTCAAACAATCCATTTTAATTCCCTTTTAAAAATTGAAAAAAAGAATGTTAAAGACTAATTAAATTCAAAAAATCACTTCCACAATTTACAACAACAATAAATTAAGGAAAAAAATCAAGGGGAGAAGAGTATAACTTTTGTTCAAAAAAACTATAGGAGTAGTTACACAAGGGTTTAATCTCAAGTAGATAATACTTATTTTAAGGAAGAATCAACTAAACCATTACATAGATTTCAAATAGATTCACCTTAAAATTCCTTTGGAATCAAAAGTTGTTCCTTAAAAATTTTGATGTGGGAATTACATAATTATTTTTGATAAGACAAAATGGGAAACAAGGGTCCCAACCCTTTTATAGAGAAAGCCCATTAGTTGAGAAGAACTAAAACTAAAACATGATTAGATAGAAAACACGAATAACAACAAAGCCAATACTAATAACACAAAGACAACCGAAAAATGGTGAGGTTTCCAAAACAAAACATAACATGAATTAATAACATCATAACCATAGTTGGAAAAGCCTCATTATCCATATTCTCATATTGGGGAGATAGAGGAGGGATTCTTTTTAATACCTCAATTGAAGAAAACACATGAGATGAGTGTCTAGTTGGGGAAGATAATCACCTAGTGGAAACTATGACACAAACTAGAGGAGGCATGCCAACATCAATCTCCAAAAGAGGACAAACAAACACTAGAATAAGATCATTAAGCAATATGAAAGGTGAAGTGCTTACCACCCCAAAAACAATTTGGGTCACCAAAGCTTCTGAAGCAGACTTTGCATGGGCCATTATGCCCCACCAACAAAGACTCATGAGGAACATCCAAAGAATTTGAACCATTAGAAACATCCATTTCCAATTTTTTACAAAGAGCGTCTCACCACCACACAATAGAACTAATGTTCTTGTGATGTGAATAAGGGAAATTAGAAGCAAGATGCCCAAAATAAAATCTATTCTTGCAACAAAAGGGAATACCTTCATAGTCAATAACTTGAGTCCTCGACCTATCCTCCACCATCAAAATCACCTCACCAATAAGAGCCTTAAAGGTGTTGATGTCCACCAAAAATTGAACATAGGTAGTGTGGCCAATGTTCAAAGTAATTGGATCAAATTTCTTACAAAATTGTTGTTTAAGAAACTACAGAAAAGGTATGTTCCACTATAGAACTTCACAAAATCAAACACAATCACTTCATATTCTCAAAGTCAACTTTCCATCAATGTTATTTTTTTTTAAAACCACCTCCATATGACCAATTCAACGGTAAAAATCAAGAGGTATCTAGAAAAATGTGCATTGGTGAAGGTATTGTTACCCATTTTTGTTTGATAACAGGTATAGAATTGTATCCCCCTTGGTGGAGTATTTGGGCACCCACATGAATAGTAGTTAGAAAAAAATAGTTCATTGTAGGGGATCTAGCCTGTTAGTAAACCAAGTTCACATTTGTATCTTCAAACAATGAATGTTGACTAGTTGGTTGAATGTATATTGAGGTTGCAATGTACAAAAGGTAGCTCAACTAAATTTGGAAAAGGCCTTGTGAAGATGATTGTGTGGGGGTGGTAGTCAACCTAAGGGTCTAAGATTAAAAGGTTGAGCTGCTAAAAAGGGGTGGTTAACAAAAGTATGATTGAAATTGTAGAATATGGGTGGCCCTATGAAGGCAGTTGTGCAGATGTGGTAGTCAACCTAAGAAAGTGTCTAGCATTGAAAGGTTGACTTGCTAAAATGGATGGTCAACAAGAGCATGGTCAAAATCTACAAAATAAGGGCCAAACCATTATTTTACAAACTTTCTTTTTGAATGAAAAAACAATATAGATAACTTATTTTTGTGTTATGTATCATGTGTAATTGCACACATTAGGAATATTTTTACCATTATAAAATAATTGGAATAGTTATTCATATAAACACCTTTTTTTATAATTCATAATTGATAAGATTTTTTTTATTATGATATAGTTGTAACTTCAAATCTAAAAAGTGTTGTATATATGTAATATTTTCAAGGATTTAACTTTCATCTTCTATAACTACCACAGTAACTAATAATTTTACCAATGAATAAATCTTTCATCAATCAATATGATTGTTCATACTTATGTCAATGACCAAATACACATTTTACATGACATACAAGTTCTATGTGATAGACGTTCAGTTATATGTGTCAAATTAATAAATATAAAATGCAACTAATCAAATATTAATTATACAAGTTATAATATTGACTAACAATATATGACAAATCATAATGTAAAAATTTCATCCTTAAAATTTTTTGCATGCCTTCAATATGTCCCCCATAAATGAAATTACAACATTTCTACATGTCTTCAATAAATCTACTATAAAATTAAATTATAATATTCACAAATTATTAGAATTTAGGTTAAAAATAAATAAAACTAAAACATATAATCAAGTTGGATGCCATCCAAATAGATGGAATATTGACATAAAAAGATTCAATCTAAGAGATATGACATAATATTAATTATATAAGAGTGGTTGAAAGAAATATGTTACAAAATGGTGGAACTTTTTCAAATGTACTCTTTTATTTTTCATTACTCAAGATTACTAAATCTTTTATTTTAAAATTGAAATCTTCCTAAAAAAACTAAGATTATTTATCTCTTTCAAGTAACAAATAGTACCACATATTCAATATATGAACTCAAAAAACAAGAAAAAAAAATTATTTTTTATATTTAATTTTTTTTTAAAATAGTCTCTCTTAACTAATAAAAAAACATTCAAAATAGAATAAATTAATTTATTAGTCAAATTTATAATAAAATTTACACATAAAACAATGTGGAATTTTATTCATTTTACAAAATAATTTAAATATTATATTCATTAGAAAAATCCAACCTCTAAATTAATATGATAATAATTGATCAAATTCATATGAATTTTACAAAAAAATAGGAAAAATTTCTATTCTTCACAAAAAAAATAACAGATTAAATTTATTATAAATATCCAAACCTCACTTACAATTAAAATAATTTTATTCTTTAATTAATTTTAATAAAAAATAAAATTTAGCTACGTTTTGGTGAAACTTAAAAATGAAAATATATACTTCAATGAGATTTAACTTTAAAGTAAATTTAATTTGAAAAAATATAAATTAAAATAATTTTTGTATTTAGTTTAATATTTAAAAATAAATAAATTTGATTTAAAATGTTAGTGGTTGTTCATGTTTATTATTCTTTTTGTTAGGTGATTTTAGAGATTTCACACTAAAGGATTGAAAAGATTTGAAGGGATTTTTTATGGGCCTCTTCAAAGTAGGGAAAAGGCTTCCAAAAGATCATCAAGGAATTTTGTTGTCTCCCTTATGATTCAAGTAGTATTGGTCTTATTGATTTCCAACATTAGGATTTAACATTTTGTGCTAAGTGGGTTATCAAAGCCCTAAACAGAAATTATGCTTGAAGTATTTTGTTTCACCATTACATTTCTTTTGGAGTTCCTCATGGTTGTAAAGCATGGAGAAATTTGGGCTTTCATTCTATTCTCATTATGAACGAAAATGCTAAGATCCAAGGCATGTTTGTGGTTCAAAGCATATGGTAGGCTTGGGAAAACGTTAAGCTATGACTTCTATGGAGTGGGAATTATTTTTGCAATGGGTTGTCTATTAACCAACAATTTGTTTGTCTTCTACGATCACTTGTCAGAATTGACCTCTAGCTAAAGTTCCTTAGGTCCATTCCCTAAAATTCTCTCATGGGGGTATAAAGGCTCTAAAAACTATTTTCTAAAGTCACCAAAAAATGGTATATTGGATTGAAGCCAAATTGAAAATTTGGCTCTATAGTCAATACTTTGTCATTCTAAACAATTGTTGATTTTGTTCTTGCAAAAATGTTTCACAAAAATGTGTCTAAATGTAATAAACCTTACTGGAGAGATTGAAAATGGTATCCTAGTACTCCATTTTGATACTACAAATCTCACAAAGGATCGTCATGGTTGTCTTTGCATCTACATATGGTTCAAAAACTCAATGATATTATGAATTTTATAGTCCATAGTTGGCTCATGGTAACACAAAGTCCAAATTATTTGGATGGCCATTCTTGATCCTGAAAAGATAATTGATATTCATAATTGCATGCTTACAAAAGGAGGCGAAAGCTCCCTTATAAAGAAAATTACAAGACAATGTTTCTAAAAAGAAACAATCATTAACTGAAGCGAACTAAAACAAAAAACAAAAATATGCTAAAGCAACAAAAGCGTAAATAGAAGTTACTAAAAAAATGACTAAGTTAACTAAAGACTAACTAAAGCTAAGATGACCATTAATATTAACTAAAGACTAACTTCTGCTTGGACTTTAGTTCATTTTAACTTCTTTCTGTTTTTAGCTTTAGTTAATTTTTGTTTGTACGATGACCATTAAGGGAGGGTATTAAAATGTTAAATGTAATATTAATGGTCATCTTAGTTTTAATTAGTCTTTAGTTAACTAAGTTAGCTTTTAGTAATTGCTGATTACTATTTAGTTGTTTTAGTATCTTTCTATTTTTTGTTTTAGTTTGCTTCAGTTTATGATTGTTTCTTTTTAAAATTCATAAAAAAACCCACCAAAAAATTCTCACAAAATCTTCTCAAAAAATTCCTTTGATTTTCACAAAAAAATGGCTCACAAATTCTTTAAAAAAGTTTCTTCAATTTTTTTTATTACAAAAAATTGGCTAATCAAGTCTGACCCTGAGCTCTCATACCATGAAAATATAATTGATATTCATAATTGCATGCTTACAAAAGGAGGCGAAAGCTCCCTTATAAAGAAAATTACAAGACGATGTTTCTAAAAAGAAACAATTTTTAATTGAAGTGAACTAAAACAAAAAACAAAAAGATGCTAAAACAACTAAAGCGTAAATAAAAGTTACTAAAAAAACGAGTAAGTTAACTAAAGACTAACTAAAGCTAAGATGACCATTAGTATTACATTTAATATTTTAATAGATCCTAAGCTTATTTAATTTGTTTGGTGTATTCTTTAATAGGGTCTTCCCTATGGATCTCATTTGATCCATCTAGATGTTGTTAATCCCTGTCCCTTTTCCAATCACCATGAAACTCTCAAGTGTCTTTTCCAATTCTATATTGGAGACTAGTATGCTTGTAAGTAGATATGTGACTTTTTAAAACATTTTAGCATAGAGCCTTTTTCTTGGCATATGAAAATTTTGGGGGATTGATTCAAAATTATTGCTAAACTCACCCAAATCTAGTGTGTTAGAGTAGAGATTTTGTTTAGTGTTTGGAAAGATAGAAATTCAACTATCTTTTCAAGAGTTTTTGTTGATATTCATTTCATTGTGTACTATATCCTTGATTTGCTCTAATATTCTCATGTAGATACAACTACAAGTTAATAAATTTTCTCATTTATGGCGCTTCTTGACCACTAGGGTAATTCACCTTGTACAGTTGTCAAAATCCTATTGACTTTTCCCTCCCACAATGTTTAGTCCCCTCAAGAACATTGACATGGATGTACTCAAACTACTCATAGACGTGATTATCATGGTTCCCTTGGTTCTCTGCTAACCCATACAAAGCTTGAGGCCATGGTGCTCATGGTTAGTCTCCACAAACACGTTTTCTTTCACTACTTCACAACCTTATGACAAGAGTGCTTTTTAGTTAGCTAGACAATGATGACCTTCCTCACTTGAATTTGGTTATTTCTCACAATAAGAACAAATTTCAGCCACCAAAAAAGAGAAAAATAATGAAAAAATTGTAATTACAATTTGGAAGCCGATTCCTAACAACTAAGACCTTCCTAATGGCTAGATCAAGCTTGATGACCATGACCCACCTCCACCTCTAATTAGATTTATAGTTCTTACCATTTAGTGGTTTAACTACATATATTTTTTCTTAATGTTTTGATGCTTTTATTTTACCTTAACCTAAACTTGAAGATATAAATATGTTTTCGTTAAATATATTTTATAATAATTATAATATAATTTATTATATAATTGATATTCAAGGCACTTATTCATAAAAAAATCAATACAATTATTATTTTTAATTATTAATGCTAATATTTTTATATATAAAAAAGTTGGATTAGAATATTTAAATTTTATTTGAATTTTAACCATTGTGTATTATTTTAATTTAATAAAAATATTTAATTAAATTAATAATCTTTGAATAAATCTTTTATTTTTATAGATAAATTGAAGGAGTAAGGTGAGAATTACAATCTAACTATGATTGTATTGTCTAAAGAAACTAAAACTAGACTACAAAGACCCTGCTTGAAAATCATGGAACTTTGAACTTAATTGATCCAAAGATAATAGAAAAGGAATCAAACTTCAAAACAAATAGAAAAGAAAAAAACTGACATCCGCAAGGCCAAAGAAATTCTATGGGACAATAAACCCTATCTTTCCATCTTTTAGATTTGTAAAATGACTACAACGAAGCTTATTGATGAGCTCCCCAATTTCTCAACCTTATCCTCTTCGAACAAATCTTGCAACAAAGTAGTCACTAAAGTGTCTACATATTTGGATCAAATATCATAGTAAGCTTCATGATCAAGAATAAAGTGCTTCTCTAATTCCACTACCCTCATTGTGTAAAATATACAAATTATTTCCTCCTATTCCTTAGGCCTTTCACACCTACCATTTTCATATTGAAGATGGTGTGAGCTAGTTCTCAATTGAGCTATAAGTATATTTTCTCTCCATAGTATATTTTCTCATATGTAAGCCTTTTGTTCATGATCATAAGTGGGTTAAATTCATCAAGATAATATTTATATTTCCTTACTAATTTTTCCCACGTTGAAGTTTGCAAAATTTATCTATAACAAACGTCTTTATTTGTTTATTATTTGGGAACATACTTATGTGAATGTCACATTTGCTCATCCACTTGATGTTTTCTCTCATTCAATACTTCTTTGATGACAAAGTTAGGCCATCTACATGTCTCCATCCATTCAAATTTTTTAAGGTAACTTATGAGACACACCTTAGTAATGGCTTCAATATGGAAGGTACATATTTCAACAAGAAGAATATCATAAGGGATTGAAGTTTTGAATTCAAATTTGCTTGTGATCATGTATTTTTGAATCCTCTCTATTTGCTTTCATTTTACCATTAAAGTGTTGCTATCCCATAATTTACATCCATAAATTATCAATGGGGAAACCTAAAAGCCCAAAAAGAATTTGCATATTTTTCTGATTCCATGATTTTACTTCCCTGCTTTTGTTTTGCAAAGCATATAACACTCTCCATCCTTCCAAATTTCTCTTCTTTTGCAAGTATCCATAAAGAATAGTTGGAATCATTACAGATCAAACATGGGACCAAAACCCGTACATATCTAACTGTGATGATCCTCCTCCCTAGTTTGATGTTTCTTCCACACTATCGTTGATTCCCCCTAAAACCAAATCCACTATTCTTATCATAAACTTAACAAGTTTGCAAGGCCTCTTTGCTCTTTCATTGTCTTGATGAGGAGATAAGGTTAAAAAATGACAAAAAATTGGAGGAATAGAAAGCTAAGATGAAGCTTGCCCCAATAAGTTTGACCACAAAGGACTAAAGCTTCTCTACCATCCCTACTAACGATAAGAATCTCAATTCAAGTTCTCTAAAGGATGCCATACAGACTAGACTATGAAATTCCCTCCCACAACATACAAAATGCAACAATATTGGTTGATGCATTATTCAAAGCAACATCCAACCCTCCTCTAAACACTTCCCTCACAAAACGTTCAACAATTGCTTTCACCACACCTTTATCCTTCACAAATTCTAAAATGTTTGAAATAAATGTGGAAATAATCTTAAAATTCACTTTGTTGTGCATATCTACCTTCAAATAATCAAATCCTAACATTTATTTCCAATTTGAACAACAAAAACAATGGTCTAGCATCTAAAACTAGCCCCCCAAATACCATTTCCCTTTTCTAAAAAAAATGGGAATAACTTTGGCTCCCTCGACAGTAATCTCTCAAGCTCTTTAATTTTTTTTTGCTTCCACCTATCTCAAAAAGTAAAATCAAATCTTAAAACTCCAACCTCACCTCTATCATCATCCAAGCCATTATAATTAATCATGTACATGTTTAAGCCACCATAAAAAACAATAATTAAGAGATGTGACCAATTTTTTCTTAAAATGATTATCCCAAATATGAAACAATTGAAAAAATCACTTAAATTTTAGAAAGATTGGGATCTCAATTCCCATTCCTTGGCTAATCCCTCCCACCAATCAATGAGTCTGTAAGCTATTAGATCCTCTATTGACTCAATTATGTAATTAGCTAAGAAATTCACAATTCTAGTTGCCTCTTCGTTAAATGCTCAAAAGAGAAAGATTCAAATGGATTCAGTTACAACCAAGTAGTTCTAAGAATATTCTCAAATTTTTCAATCAAACAAACTTCTATTACAAATTGTGTTTAAGATAACCATAGAGTCACCTTCAATGTGAATATTCCAAATTCTACACTAAACTACCACTTGAAGGCCTAAGACCAAGGAATGTGCCTCTACTCCATTATTTGTCCTATAATAAATAAACTAATTTTTTAATCTTTAACTAAAGAAAAAAATATATTTAACTTCAATTTTATTAAGATAAATTTATTTTCAAAATTAAAATTAAATAAGTTGTTATTTTTAATTAAATAATTTGTTTGTATATATATATCAACTCTTACTCTCTCTCTCTCTATATATATATATATACATATATGTATGTATATATGTATATATATGTGTATGCATATACTTCAATTTTATTAAGATAAATTTATTTTCAAAATTAAAATTAAATAAGTTGTTATTTTTAATTAAATAATTTTTTTATATACATATATCAACTCTTACTCTCTCTCTCTCTATATATATACATATATGTATGTATATATGTATATATATGTGTATGCATACACGTGTATACACACACACATATATACTGTAAGAGTTGATATAGAATGCTCTATATCATGAAAGATTTGACTAAAGATGAAGCCACTCGAGATCTAAGAGCTTCAATGAAAGCACAAGAAAGATGAAATATGAGAGAATAATGTTATTCTATCAAAAGATGCAAATATACAATTATGATCAAATGGAATGATTGATTAAGATTACAAAGAGAAGCCATTGGTTATATAGACCAAGGTGAGACATAAGATTACAAAAGATTATGATGTGTCTTAATCTTATGACTTGAGATGTAAAGTGATAAGCATCTTATGTGTACCCTAAGAAAACATTAGTAACTAATGTGAATAGGACAGGTGATGAACCCATTAGGTAAAACAACTCATTCACATCCACACCCCTCTTTAAGTGCAACTTAAGGAGAATGTACAAGATGCAATGATGGAAGGATGCAAAGATGGGTATTGGCTACTAAGCCATGTTAAATACCCATATACAAATGCAATCTCAGAAACAAAGTAAAGGAGAAAACCTTATGGGACAAAATTCCTTAAAAACGAGAAAATACAAAACACACTCAAAGAAGAATGAGAAGAACAAAACACCATGTGAGGAAAAAGCCTCCTCCCCCTTCCCCATAAGATATATGAAGACAAAACCATGCAATCTCACCTCAAAGTGGAGCCTTTTACAATGATGATAGATTCCCAACAATGAATGCTAAAGATGATTCAATCTCATTGAGCAACATTCCTCCCCTTGAGAAGAAACAAAACCAATAATGTATCTAGTATTTCTTCCCATTAATGAAAGGAACATAAGGGAAGAAAGATCAAGATATGTGATGTCTCTAAACTCTGCTCAAGTGTCCCCATTTTGATGCCAAAAAATTCCACAATCAAGTTAGGTGTTTAAAGCCACACTGATGAAAATGACAATCCAAAATCTAGTAGAGATGAACGTAGAACATGATCCAAAGACAAAAATGCCTCCTCTAAATGTTGCGCAAAAATCTCCCCACCAATGCCAAACTGTGACACATGATGAGGTAAAGAAGGATCAAGAGGATCTAAAGATTCCCTCAAAATATTTGTAGAAGATGATGCAACTCCATAAGAGATAACATCAAAGATGAGATGAATATCCTCAATAATGTCTTTCAAGTTTGCAAGATAGGACTCACAAAACAACCCCAAAATGTCTATCAAGTAATCATCCAAAGTAGTTGTATGTAGAAGACAATGTATGTCCTATTGCATTGAATCATAAGAAGCCATAGATGTAGCAACACTAGTCTCATGAGAAGCGACAATAAATTGAGATGGAATGTCACCATGTCTCTAGAACCTTAGTTGATGAAAGAACACCAAGATTCAAACACATTGTATCTCCTCAAAAGTGTCCACATTGGATGCCTAGGTGTGCACATTAGTCGAAGGAACAATAGGAGAAAAATGTGAGGTATACACTTGAGATTGATGATCAACATCCCCAATACAACTAAATATTTGCTATGCAAATCCCAAATAATGATAGAATCTGCTTTGAACTCATCACTCTAATTTGTTCTGCAATGTGTGATATGAAAGATGGATATGATATTGGTTGACAACAATCGAACATAAAAGAACATCATTAAATGATTTTTCTACTATGTCAATAGATCATTTCCCATAAACACACATATATGTGTTATTAGCCATCAAAATGAGTGGTGATGAACAAGACTCAAATTCAGAGAACATACTTTGTGATGAAGCCATATGATGAGAAACTCCAAAATCAAGTATCCACCTCTCTAATTCAAAATCAATGCATGGTGATGAACAAGACTCAAATTAAGAGAACATACTTTGTGATGAAGCCATATGATGAGAAACTCCAAAATCAAGTATCCACCTCTCTAATTCAAAATCTATAACTATAACAAGTGCTTGCCCCTTCTGTTTCTTTGAGTTTGAATAAGAAGTAAAAGATGAACCCCCTAAATTATTGAAGGCAAATTGGTTTGATCTTCAAAAGTCTCCCAAGCCTCCTCAGGTGTTTTGCATGATTCAAGATGAAATTGTAAATCAAAAGAAACTAATGAACAAATGCATTCAAGTCTTTTCTAATGATTGATCTCCCATATTACCTTTGTCCTAACATTAGGTTTAGGAGTAGTTTCTTTGAGATATCCTAGATAAGGTTTTTCCATTAGATCCATGCTGATTTTTTCCATGTATCATAGTTATATGGAGTAAGGAGTTCAATTTGATTTTTCTTCATTGCAAGAACACACAACAAATTAAAAAACAATCAACCACCACAAGATTACTCAATCAAGGACCCCCAATAATATATGATTTTGACACTTTATATTTAGTGTGATTACAAGTGCAACTTGCCAAAAACAATGAAGTGGTTTTGATCTTAGTGTATGCAAATGCCAAATTTGGCCACATAATTAAAGTATATTTTTGATAGAATGAGACCAATTTGTTCCCATCATTGTAAAATACACAAAAAATCATGTACTTAAAAAAATTACACCAAAAAATGATAGCATATGAGCCCAAATAGGGCCTTAGAAGTTCTCAAAACAAGAATTGTTTAGCAACACCTATGAAAATCTACAATTTTTTAAAAAAACTAGACACCAAAATAAAAAATCATCTACACCATTATGAATCTCATGAAATTGTGCTCCAAATAAAAAATTTTGCTTGCAAAAATGAGGTTGGATGATTGAGAATTTAGCCTCTAAAGTCAAAATGCAAAAAACAAACTACTAATGGAGAGGGGGGCATCGATTGGGAAAGTTCAATTGACATCAACACATCCAGTGACAAAAATATGCTCCCCCTGGACGAAATATTCCTCTCGATGCCAAAACTACCAATGATTGCTTGAAAATCGCCTTTTATGTTGCCGAACCACTAATTATAGTATGAAAATTGCTTTTTGATGATGAGAAACCACTTCTCAATCAAAAGGTGGTTTGCAAGATTTGAAGATGTTTCACAATGATGAGTTTTATGTTGCCAATGGCTTTTGCCAACACTGGGTTGCCAGTGACAAAGATTGATGAGTTTACGACAAGCCTTGCATGATAAGGCCAAGCCAAGCCATGTGGCCTTGCCCTTGGCCCACGTACATGTGTCGACTCTAAGTAGTATCATGCTCTGTAATACCTACAAGTACGTAGACATTTTTTTTAATTAAAAAAAAAAACTATTTAAAAACATCTTAACCATACCACCTACGATTGCACCTATGCAAACATTGACACCAATGTCCAACAATTGTATGAATAGTCACGCAATGGAAGGGGCCAATTTTTTTTCTAAGGGCTTGGGGAAAATGTTTCTAAATTTGACAAATCGGCAATCGATTCTTAGATTCTTGGGCTTTCTAGATACAATGGTAGGGTTAGATTTTATCTCAAATGATAAAAAACTGTAGCTACTTTCTAGATTTGACAACCACCTTCCAACTTCAAACCCTTGTAGATCTGGTCTCACATGTCCAATTTGAATAAATCAGAAGACAAAGTTGACTTTATTAGACACCTTGAACTCAATGGTGAGCTCAAATTTGCACCAACGTGCTCCAAAATGAACCTGCAACACAAAGTTACAAAGATAAACTCTCCCAGAATCTAGTATTTCTATCATTTTATTTTTTTGATTCTCCAAGTTATCATGTGATATAAGAAAAGAAAATGCTCAACTTTTCAAGATCCACTAAAATTTGTTACTTAGATATCTAATCTAAACTAATAAGAAAAAATCCCACAAACTTTGATACCATATAAGAGTTGGTATAAAATTCTCTATACCATACAAGATTTGGCTAAAGATGTAACCACCCATGATTTAAAAGCTTCAATGAAAGTATGGACACTATTAAATATGTGAGAATAATGTTATTCTATCAAAGGTTGTAAATATACAATGATGATCAATTGAAATGATTGATTAAGATCACAAAGAGAAACCTTTGGTTATATAGACTAAGGTGAGACATAGGATTACAAAAGATTATGACATGTATTAATCTTGACTTGAGACAAAGTGATAAGTATTGTATGTGCCTTCTAAACATACTTAAGTAACTATTGTGAATAGGACTTAGGTGATGAACCAGCTAGGGAAATACTTTGTTCACACCAACATATATTAAATTAATTAAGTTGGGGTTCTTCAGTAGCTCATTTTTAAATTCAAAGCTTGATATTACAAATTATAAATAAAAAACATATCAAGCTGATGCACCACTAAAGGATGCCAATTATATTGCCCACATCAATATACAACAAACAACATAATGAATAACATTCTCTTTTTAATATGAGATCATAAAATCATCTAAGATGATTTTTTTTTATTTCACTTTCCTTTTTACTTCTGCAACCTGTTCTCCTTCCATATACTTTCCCTTCTCCAAGCTTACATCTTCTTCATCTTTTGTAGCCAAGAAATCTTCTTTAGAGGTGTAATGCTCATACTAATCAAAAGACTGTAAAACTCTAGAACTCTCCACTTTCTCGACAAAGGACATAAGCCATTCATTCCTTTAAACCCTTCTCTTCTCGAACAATGTTAATACCTTCCAAATATTTTCCTATAAGTTCTTTCTTCTACTCAACCTTTTCCTACACACTCCACAAACAACCCACAAGTAATAAACGTTATACACTCTAAAGCAACATTCTTATCATCACCTTCCTTCGGAGAAACCACCTCCTACAAAATCAAAGAACTACCCAACAATGCCTTATCCTTAATAGATGAATCCATAAACCCATTAACTAAATGATATTGCAACTTAGCATTCTACCACTAGGTTGCCTTCCCTCCACGTTTTTTCCCAACACAAATCAGCTAAATGTCCAAGCCCAAAACAACTTTTGCACTAAGAAGCAAGCTTCTCATAATCAAGAGGTTGCTTCCATATAGCTTCACCAACTTTCAACCAAATCCCTAGTACCAAACACTAAGAACAATCCATCTTTACAAGAACACAAGCATACGTAGAATGAGAATGGTTTAAGGTTTCAAGAGGAATCAAGACAAATTTACAATGCTCTCTAAGGTAGTTAGTTGCCAAAAGTGCAAAGACAAATTTGGCAAACCCAAACAAGGGTAACCTTGAAATTTTCAGTTAAAGGATTAAATTACAAAACCATGGCTTAATAAAAGCAGAGAATTTTTCCCATGTCCAAGGTCTGTAACACCCCGTCGCATAAACCCCAAAGAACAACTAAAAAAAATGCAACAATTTTTTTTTTTTTTGAAACATAAAGTATAAACACTAAGTTTACTAATGCAACAAACATAGCTAAAGATTACAAGTTAAACACCTAAGTCCCTTGGGGTACACGAGGTGACATTACATAATCTATCCAATAACAAAATTGATAAAAGTAATTTACCACTACTACTAACGTAACCCATCCATTCACATGTCATCATTTAAAAATTTATTAAAGATAAGCAATAAGACAAGAATGAACCATATAGAATCCATACATGTATTCATAGCAAATTTTACTTGAAAATATAAAGAACATATTTTCTCTAATATAACACAATCTTAATGATATTAACAATTATGGTCAAAGCATGAATTACATAATGTGATTATACATTACATCAATCTATAAGTATATCTCATTGAGCAATTGCCCAATATTACATCATAAGTCTACCCATTACATGGGAGAGTAACATATCAATATACAAAGTATGACAGAAGTACAAATATACATCTAGAAGCATATAACTTTGGATCAAGCTCTCTGCAAAACTCTGCATTGAAAGGTACATCAACAAGATAGGGAACCCAACGAGGTGCGTAGCACGTTCCACCCGACCACCCCCATGCTAAGAGTAGATAAGAAAGGGTCCCTGACCAAGAACATCTAAACAAATACACAAGACTAAACTCCAAGCATGGAAAGCAAAAACACACATAAAGGGAAACATAATGTCAAAAGACCGCTTCCTAAACATGACAACATTAAATCACCAAAACATATCAATAAACCACTTCCAGAGGATTCCAATAAAACAACTCAAAGGGAATGCTAGAGGAGAGTGTCATCGCATGGTCTTACATGGATTATTCAGACAACCTATCACAAGGCACTGCCTCCATCTATGGTTATCCTGACTGCCTATCTGAAGGCGTCACCCCATAGGGTGACTCATGCAGAATCGTTAACCTCTCACGAAGACGAGGTCACGATTATGCCAACCATGGCTTTCTCGGCCACCTTTAGTCTATGAAATCCCTAACAGGCGGACGAGGCATCTATAATTATCTTATTAATGTTTAACTACCCACCCCCTAATTAATTAGTTAGGTTTTCACTTATTACTCAAACTCTATCGTGGGTTATCCTGACAACCCCTTTGTGCATTGGCGCCCACGTAGAGCCTCTCCTTAGAACCCAAAACATAACATCAAATTCCAAGGGGTTGTACCCACAAGTACTCTAAAACACAAAGTAAAACAACCGTGAGGCAAAACCATCCCGCCAAAAATCATATGAATCAACTCTCATAAAGACGGGTACAACCCAAGTGTAAACTTAAAATCACAATTGTAGTCAAAATCAAGACAAGTATCAAATAGAAAGGTCACATAATAAACCACCATTTTCCCAAGCCTCTGGAAGTTTTAACAATAACCTTATCTCCTATAGAAAGGTCGACTAACTTAAGGGTCCCCACATGGTTTATAACCGAACTCAAGGAAATCAACAAAGAACTCAAAGAAAATAAAACTAAATATTTATTCAACATCAAGATATTGTTTAAGAATGTAAATTTACTATACTTAACAATCACATTTTAAGATAACTCAATGCATGAAACCCACCATGGAAGTTAAACTATCAGTTAACTCAAACTATTTCATTAATTAAAAACACTCGATTGGATTTGATAAAATATTTTCTTTCAATTTGTCCAGTAACAACATGAAGACATTATAAATAACCTACGTAATATTTTTCTATAATTTTGACTAAGTGTATATATATATGTATATATATACATATATATTACATTTATTATCACAATTAAATTAACATTATAAAAATAATCCATATAATTATATATATAAATTTTAAACAAACAAAAAAAAGAGCCTAGGAGGTTGCGAACCTCCCCATAGGGGAGGCCGCGGCCCCCAAGGCTGCACATGGGGGTATGGTAGTGGCCAACCCCCCCACTTTCCAATCAATTTTTTTTTTAATTTTTTAATTTTTTCCTTCAAATTTATTGTGAATTTCGTCGTACGGAATTTCATCCGCTCGTTTTATATCACAATTTTTTTAAGTATATATATATATATATATATATATATTAATTGAAAAACAATTTCTTTGATGGCAGTTTTATAAATTTTCTACAGAAAAATAGATTAATATTTTAACAGAGAATTTGATTTTGTCTAATATATCAAAGAATTTATTTCTTTTTTTAAAAAAAATCTTGACAAAGAATTCCAACGCAATCCAATATCTCAGAATATTTCCTACAGGAAGAACTCAAAAGAATTCTTACAGAAAAAGTTTTCTACCGTTTTCCTCTTTGTAGTTTTCCTATTGTTTAACAATGATTTTGTTTCATGAGGTTCTCTAATTTTACTGTGAAATTTTCTACAGAGGTAACAAAATAATGACAAACACTTCACAGCCGGGAACACAGTTTTTCTATAGAGGAACTTTTAATAAATTTTACTTCAGAGGGTTACAACCATTTCACATCAATTTCCTCTTACACAGACAATAACAAACAATCTTTTCAAAACAAGAAAGCATTTAAACAAAAAAGTAAAAAACCTATTTTCCTAAAGTCTGAAGAAGCGAGAATTGTGCAAAGCTTCACCTCCGGAACTTCCAACTTTTAATTTCTTCCCAGAAACTTCATCTCCAACCTAAAGCAAAATATAAGTCCAGAATCTACTGTAGTCCTTCTCAATTTTTTTTTAAATCCAGAAAACCCCCAAAAACCCACACACCATTCTACAGCCAAATTCTTTTTGTGAAGAAGTTTCCTGTTACCCCCTTGCCAATATTCTCTCCGATAATATTTTAAAACAAGAATTTCATTAACTTCACTCATTCCCGTAACTCCTCTAATAAAAATTAACTATTTTATTTATTTATTTATTTTTCTTTTAATAATAATATAACATTATGAGCTATTTGATTAACTTAAAAATTCAAAAAAAAAATCAATACCACTACCTTAAGCAAATTTAACATTCTAATTTACAACAAAGCAACTAATATTTTATTTAAACTATCCATTTAATCAAGAATATTAATCAATTATTTTAATCATAATTATCTACAAATAACTATATTAATTAAATAACATTAATTAATCACATAAATAAAAATTAATTAAATAACAAACATTTACATACTAAAATAAATAATCAACACTAACCCAATCACAAACAAAGACGAGTTTGAGACAAAGACAACATTGGACTCACAACAAGGTGACGAACTTGGGACGGGGACACTTCCTTATCAACTCTCTTTTCAACATCATAACCGTTGAGTTTATGAGACACATTCAAACCTAACAAGCAGGTGGAGTCAGTGTCCAGTACCTGCATCCTGCATAGAAACAAACGTCAAGTAGCATATAAATCTCCATTACAAACACACTGTGAAAGGTAATCGCGGGGTAGCAGGGCACTTGCAAGCAAGTGATGCCACTCTGTCCTTTCACCAAGACACACTAGCAAACACATCAGAAACCATAGTAGCATAAAATCACATCACCACATATATTATTAAAGAAAACTATAACATAACCATATAACATAATCACCATGAAATGTATGGTCTAGCATCACATGTAATATCAAGTGTAGCAAACCAACCAAACTATGAATCCACACAACCAAAACGGTGAATTGATCACCCACACAAACCAAGTACAAAATCCACACATAAGATTCTCAATAACATGAGGGCTATCACAAGGTCCCTTGGCCAAAATGCGCAATTTGCTTCAAAATCACAAACAATAGTGAAAAAGTCTTGAGCAACGAGATAAGTTACTATTTGAGCAACAAGAAAAGGAGACCGAGTCCCACTTACCCACTAATGAAGCTCAAGTAATTGGACCAAAGAGGGTTAAATCTACAAATCAAAGCATTCTTTGTATAATGCTCTATATCCTCTAAAACCTCTTCTCCCAACCCCAAGATTGGTATCTTCTCTATTGGCTTTAACTAAATGCCTTGCGCCACCATTCAAAACAAAATGCATTTTAGCAAAGGAAAAAAAAATAGAATCCATTATATTTGCCAAAGGATCTTCACACCCTTTAGATGTCATACCTCCCATAACATTAGAAAAGGATCACCTGTTTCCTCCATTCCCCAAAGGATATGAACCTCTATTAACACCTCTCGCCAACAACTGCATTTCATTATTTTCTTGAACTACCCTAGCAACTAATAGTGTCTTCAATATGTCTCTGACAATCCACCTACATACAAATAGGCATATTAGGGGCCTCTGCAACTTTTGCTGAACACACATCTAAAGACACATTCTTTGCAGCCCTACTCTTGGAGCTCTCCAATGTAGGCCCTGCAATCTTTGCCAGAAAAGCCACAACACTTGGGTTTCTAGAAGGAGCTGTTTCAAAGACCATAGTCCTGAGAATTCCAATTAGCTTTAAATATATTTATTATAAATTAAATTTATATTTATAACTTTTTAAATTTAAAATATAGAGTATTATTTCTTATATCTAGAACAATAAAAACAACTTTAAAAAATAAAAATCATCATAAGGTTTCCCATTCCACTTGATACATAGGTTATAGTTTTATTTGATATAATTGATACAAAAGGCAATAAATAAATAAAATGAAATCCCGTTACATTGAATCTTCATCAAATTTGAAAGAATGCCATTTATTTGATGTTATGATATATCATGTCAAATCTCAAGCAAACTTTTCATAGTAGCATTTCTTTTAGACAAGTTCAACACTTATGACATACGATATTCGTGACATTTTGTATCATTCAGAATATTATTTTCCCTGTGATTCTGTAGAGTTCTATAATCAGTTTCAATAAAAATTGTATTTGTCAGCCTTCACCTTTTTACTTCAGATTTATTGAACCGTGTCAATGGTTCCTTCTATATTAAACAAATGTCACCATACAGAAGCAGTTTTTAGAAATGTCGAGGTATCTGCAGACAAGCACAGTGGCAAAAGCAAGCTCAATGTATGTTGAGTGGAGTTATAAGAGAAACTTGGTGGTATGGATAAAGGTTGTGGAATCACATTCCCATTCTAGTGTTGTAGTCACTGGCTTAGTAGTTCTCCCCTCTTCGTAATACATTTTGACTCAGTCACCAGGTGTAAATTTTTTACTGCATTTCATCTTTGAAAGACTCAATTCCTATTTACATACAAGTTACTCAAGCTTGTACTATTGATTTTTATTCAATGTAATTTAAGTGCCCATCATCATGAAGTAAAATAACAAGAAATGATAGGTTGCAACACACTCTTTTCTCAATGAACAATCCAACAACTTGCATGGCATGAGAAAACAAAGTCACTAGTAGTTGGCATTCCTGATGATTCTGAGTACAAGCGTTAAGGAAGAAGGCTAGTGAGTCCAATTAACTATTAGCAATACTGCAAATTCCTATGAAGGAAGACATTTTGAAATCTGAGCCTTGACTACTACTAATAGGTCCGCTTCTTAAATCATGTGTATCTTTTGAACAATCTGATATTAGAATCATTTATGAACAGGACCTCCTTGATAAAATGGAACCGCTTGTTAAATCATGTGTATCTTTTGTTAACAACCTGATATCAGAATCATTTATAAACAAGGACCTCCTTGATAAAATGAAACTCCTGAGAAACAATTATCCATCGGATGCTGGAGGAAAAACATATATCAAATTAGTAAAGCCTGAGCTCAAGTAAATACCAATGGAGAATGCAGCATGAACCTATTATATATTCACAGAAAATATATTTTGGTGGTAAGTTATGTTAAACATGCAAAGTTCTTCAAAAGACCTACAAGATAAACAAAATTACACCAATGTTTGTAGATAAGAATGCCAATCTTCAGCATGAATAGCTATTCTTTGATGACTTTCAAACACAAATCTCCCCCAAAGCCTTTCTTCTCAACAACACGATCCATTATGCCGATTATATTTTTCTTGTGACGAAGATAAAACTCTGCAGTTAAGACTTGAGATTCTTTGGGTTTCAAGTCACCATGTGAACCCTGTTGACCAGTGCTTGAAAATGTCAGTACAACTGATACATTATCTTGTCTTAAAACATATGTATCACTTCTCCATCCCTATATTCTGATTCCTATCATATAATCTAGATCAAAATATGAAGACTTAATCAAATGATTTCTATGAGAAACATAGAATCATCTTTCAACCTAAACGATTCTAAACTTGTCAGGCAATTAATCAGATACAGTCGCTAGAAAAATAAATAACTAATTGGTTGTGGGTTTACAGTTCAACTTGTTCAAGATGCATATAGCAGTAATCTCAGGCATCCAATCTTATAGCAAAAATAACTATTATATAAAGGAACTGGAAACGATGCTTTTCTAGCATGTGGGCATGTTTGTGTGCCTTTGAAATGAAAAGGCCGCTGTTGTAGTTATGAATTGATTACACCTTAGGTTAAGCTTAAGTAATTTATTTACTTAGGTTTAGTTTTGCTTCTTTCTTTGGAGAATGAGGTGTCATCCTCATCTCCTCATATTTTATATAAATGGTACTTCATTGCATTTATTGTACACACTTCATGAAAGGAGTAGCTGAATTTTTTTCATTACATATTGAGTCTATGTTAGATCTTTGAGTAAAAAAAATATTTGTGAGTAGTCTCAATTCATTTGCTTCTAGGTAAGATTTCATGCAAGTTTGCACTCAAGCTAGTTTCCATTTCCATTGCATAAAAGCATAGTTGCACTGAGATGCATCTCCAACCCCCTGGGACGCAAACTAGTTTCCATTTCCCCGTACCTGAAACTCATTGGTCTCACCAACGTTTCCTTGAATTTTCATTTTAAAAAACAAAAAAAACCCTACATTTCAATAAGTTTACATATGAAAAGAAAAAAAACAAATCAACATTTCTGAATTTCAATATGTAATATCAAATATGTAGTATGAACTCTTTGACTCTTTGACGTTTGTGTGTTTAAACCATAGCAGCATAAATCGTTTGGGGAAAAAATCGGCAAACCAAAAAATCAGGATTTTTTGAAAAATCGTGAAAAAATCGGGAAAAAATCGGATTTGAAAAAAAACGTAAAAAATTGTAGAAAAATAGACAAAACCTACTTTTTTTTTAGACTTAAGGTCATTTCCATAGCATAGAGATACATAGAGCAAATAAAATCAGTGTTCCACGGGCCTGGGGGACGGGGAAACGGGGGGACGGGGAAACGCGTTTCGGAGACGGGGGGACAAAGGGCCTAAGTTTGGGGACGGCGGGGAGACGGCGGGGGGACGGCGGCGGCGGGGTGGTGGGGTGGTGGTGCTGATATAGTTATAAATATACTTATAGTACTTGAAAAACTAGTTTTGAAAGGATGTATAACAGTATAACAGTATAAGAATTACATTTCAATGAAACTATAGGAAATTACTCAAATTACTAATTAGTAAAATTATAACATAGCAAAATTTGAAATACTAAATCTAAATACGAAGATATCTTGAATGCTAATTGCTAAATAAAATTTGACAAATGAAATTGTTTTTGTAAAATTGAAGGTAACTAGTGGAGAGTACCTAGAAAATCAAATGAATTCAATGGGAGTTTGTGGGCAATGCCCCTAATGGGTTTGAGGGTTAGCGCCCTTAGTGGGGTCAAGGGGCAGCGGGGGTCTGGGGGCACGCCCCCAGCGGGGTCAAGGGGCAGCGCCCCTTGCAGGGGTCTGGGGGCAGCGCCCCCAGTGGGGTCAAGGGGAACGCCCCTTGCGGGGGTCTGGGGGCAGCGCCCCAGCGGGGTCGAGGGGCAGCGCCCCTCGCAGGGTCTCGGGGCAGCGCCCTGGGCGCGCTCCCTGTCGCGATACAGGGCGGGGTCGAGGGGCGGAGCCCCCGCCGCCAAGCCCAAATTAAGACCTCCAAAACCACACAAACCTTCATGGTGTACATCATTTTGCATTAACAATAAAACCCAAATTAAGACCATCAAAGCCAGACAAACCTTCATGGAACACATTTATAAAATAGAGATTTTAACCCGAATTGTAGAAAATTGATCTTTTTTGTTTATATTCATATCGCTGATTACATTGTATCAATGCATTGCACAAAATAACTTGTGCTCTTTAAGTACGTTGGAAAATAACTTAAATTATTTAATATTTACATATATTATTTAATAAATTTATTTAATTATATAATATACTATATTTTAGAAAATATTATTTAATAATTTATTTTATTATATAATTTAAGTTCATTTTAAACATGAAAATAAATAATATAACTTGTGCTTTCTCACTGTAAAAAAAACTTAAATTATTTAATATTTACATATATTATTTAATAAATTTATTTAATTATATAATTTAAATTCATTTTAAATTTTCAAATAAACAATATCAAAACATTGAAATATTATTTAATAAATTTATTTAATTATATAATTTTCGTGTACACATTAACACAGCCACAAAATCAATACGCAACCCTGAATAGTAAATACGCAATACACAGAGGAAATATGAAAGAATATTTATTTAATCATATAATTTTCGTGTGCCTGGTCGCCTGAACTTGAAGAATTGACGGCAATAACGAAGTATGGTCGCGCGCAGGTCGCTTGAAGAATTTTGCGGACAGAAAACGCACAAGTCACAACCTCCAGTCGCACAGCATGAAAACACGTCCTCTCAGTCCTAGAAAATGAAATTAAAAAACTGGCGACGCACGTTAATCTGTAAAACGCGTTTTTTAGGGTTTTTTTTTCTGCGTTTTTAGGGTTTCGATTTTTTGCCCTTTTTTTGCCGATTTTAACACGATTTTAACCTGATTTTTCGATTTTCAACGATTTTGGGCAGAACCCAAAAAATCGATTTTTGGGGATCGGAATGGCAACAATTTTTTAAAAATCGCGATTTCGCGATTTTTGCCGATTTATGCTTCTATGGTTTAAACTTTAAATTTAATGTTAAATTTTACCAGTGTTCTGTTTTGAAAGTTCAATGTCATGATATTTTCAGTTTTAATGTAGCAAATTTATAAATTATTAAATTATATTAAAAAAAATGGCGTCTCCAAGTACCAGTCTCCTATTTTTTTTAAATAGACATACCAGTACTGGTACTGGTCTCCTGTACCAGTACCAGTACCGGTCTCTTGGCAACAATAATACAAGTATTTTTTTTGGGTGTTTGTAAGTGACCTTTTGCAGGTATTCCTTTAGAAGAATGCTGGAGTAAATCTAAACTCAGGATTGTGTCTAAAGTATATATGAAAGTTGATTTAGCCTTTTGTTTTGTCTAAATTGAACACCTAGTGGCCAAGTTAACAAAGTTTGAATATTTTTTGTTACCTATATTTCTTTTTAGGTAAGCTTCTTCTAGAAGCATGCAAGAGCAAATCTAAGCTCACCATCACATTTGGAGCAGCAAAAGAACCTAGGGTTACTTGTCAAATCATCCAAATCAGACAACTTTCCAAAAAATCTCTATTTTTCTCTAATTTTGCTTGTATGGACAAGTGACAATACAGTTTGAGGAAAAAGGTGCAAAACCCAAGCATTGTCAACGTGCCCCCTTAGCGGAAACATCGCTAGCATGCAACCTGAGTTCAGCCTCTACTATAACACTACCACAATTCCACCAGATCATTATTGGAGGGCCACTGCCGCTCCGCCCTGCAATGGCTTGACAGAATATCTTGCCAAAATATTCCTTTGGCAGTTAGTGCCTGAAATATTTTGCTGATAAAATATTCTCTAAGAATAGTCCTGTCACCTCACTACACAGTCAACACCATATAATTGCCATGTCAGCAACCTGTATGATGTCACATCATCAAACCTATGACAGAAAAAAATTATAAAAAAATGGTCAGGAAGTAAGCCTACCTTGAGGCTTGAATAATGCTTTGAATCCTTTGATATAGTGGTGGATTGGTGTCAATCTTCCTCTTGCTCTTCCTCTCACTATTTCTCAACTCTAATGCCTTCCCTTGCAATTTTTACACTCTTACAACTTGCTATTGCAACTTTCAACTTTGTTGTTGAAACTTTGGTGTGAGTTGGGAGGAGGCCTAGATGCCTATTTGTAAGTGTTTTTATGAGTGTTTAGGGTTTAGGTGTGAGAACCTTAGGCACAAATTCCAAGAATTTTTTTTTGATTTTTCTTAAAAAATTAAGTTTTGCAACTTTCCACCTGGGCATCTTTGGGGCGTTTGGGAGACTCCTGGGAATCCTCAGGATGTCTCAAAGTCCCCCACAAGTCCCCAAAAAATTAGGGACGTCTTGGAAATGTCCTCGAAACTTAGGCAATGGTGGTGGGATGGCGAGGAGACATCCCCTTCAAGTCCTTGTGTCTTGAGAATGTCCTCGTCTCGGAAACATGGGGATTTGGGGCAGGGAGGGAGGGAGACATGTCCTTGTGGAACATTGTATTTAAAGCTACTACGATTATTTACCATTAGAAATTTCTATAAGGCATGTTCTAATTGAGAAGGGCCTTTGAAGAAATTATGTAAAGTTTGTGCAAATCATTTTTGTAAATGATGCTTTAGCCACTAGAACTCACATTGGATAACCATTTGACAACAGTCAATTGTGTTCAGCAATTAGAAATGGGCTATGTATTTGTATGTTACTCCCCTAAGCACCGGAGCATGAAAAGCTTCGATTGACAGCCAGGACACTTGTTCCTATGAAGCCATACTAAGTCAAAGAAAGAAGTATAGCCTGATTCTTAAATTTTTCATATGAAAATCACTTACAAAGAAAGAAACTTTGATACATGTGTGCACCAAAGAAAATGTGAATCTGGGAAAGCTATATATGATGAATATATTGCACATTTTCTGCACTTCTCAGCAACTGTAGATGACCCAAGAATTTTATTTTAATTAACTCTCAATCTCCATCTACTCGAATGCTGATTTCAGGACAAGGACAGGAGTTACTCTATAAGAAATAATGAAATTACAAGAAGCTAAAACAATTGTCTGGCTTATGAATTTAAGTATTCCTCTTTTGTTTATGCTCAGTGCTGATTGTCATTTGCTCACAAATCATTTTATTCCTTCTGAAAGGATAACCATTCAGTTCAAAATATGATTTTTTTTCTTTTTAACCCCCATGGCCTTTCCCACATTGTCTGAAGTTCTGAACATCTGAGGTATAAAGGTCAATTTTTTATCTGAAATTCAAATAAACAGTCAATACTCAAAAGTATTGAATTCTGTGACTATATTTTACATAGTCATTGTGTCGCTAGTACACAAGCATCTTGATTAAGGAGGATATTTTGCTTATTTATCATGCACTCGCAAATAATGGACAGCATTATTGGCTGTTATTCGAAAATTCTTTTATTATTTTCAGTTTCTTCTTCACATCAGAAAACTGTTGAAGAGTTCTTCAAATCAGTATTTCTGCACTTTTCTGTACATGCCTACTTTTCATTTTAATTATTTCTGACATTGTTTCTTTCTATTTTGTTCTGGATTGGCATGTTTATTTTGAGTTGATTTTTCTCTCCTCACTTGACATCATAACATGCTGGTCTTTTGATTCTTGCCAGGCTACATAGTCATTCATGGACATTAATAATATTTTCTTCATTCTTTCTTTATTAGCTGAATGCACAAATGGGAAATCTCATTAACTTATTTCCATCAACCAAAGACAAACAAAAAAACAACCAACAAAATCAGTTTTGCATGTGTGTGTGTGTGTATGGGCATACAATCTTACACAGTCAGCAATATTTTCACTTTATAATAAAAATCAAAGAGAAAAAAAATGAAAGCATAGAAATTAATAAAAGAAACAAACCATGCGGGATATCCTGTCACGCACTGCAGAGTGCATACATATTCCAGCAGCAACTGAAACATTCAATGAATCAACCATACCAGTCATGGGAATGCTGCATCTCACATCTGATAGCTCCAATGCTTCATCACTTATGCCCCTGTGTATACAAATAGGCTTCTGGGGATTAGACCAAAATATCTATCGTAAAAAAAACTTTAAGAGTCAATCTTAATCTTGAAGGCTATATTCTTTAGGAAAAAAGTCAGAGAATTTGTATTAGGATTAAAAAGAAATTACATGTCAATCAGATTTAATCATTCTCACCAAATCTTTTATTTTCTTTCTGACGAATTTCATGATGAGAACTATCAGCAAAAAAATTCCTTCAAACTATGAAAGGCATTGATACAAAATGGACAAAAGGCCAAGAAGCACAACTATACCAGGAACAAAGCCACCTTTCCTCGTCTTTAATCCACCATCTTTTTCTCAGGTTTTTTTCTTGCATTTTTATAAGCCTTGATCATGATATTTTTTTCTTTTTGCCTCTATTACTATGTTTCCCAGGAAAGGGTAGATCATGACATCCAATTAAAATATAATTATTGTTGTCCATAGAAGCCAACCATACTAGGGCATCAAGTATTTCATTTCTCTCCTGTTTCTGCGACTGATTTGTATTTGCAAAAGCTTTGCATTTCACAAAGTGTGCTTTCAATAATGGAAGCAATTTAGGAAGAGGTGAATCTTCCAAAAGTACATTTGTTGAAAAGGTCAAAGGAAAAAAGATGCAATTACACTCTCGAAATGAAAACAATTGGCTAGGGCATCAACCAAATGTAATTCTACCATTAAGATAAGATTATATGTATTAGGGCAAAGGTCAAAGGAAGTAAGAAGATACATTCACAATCTCAAAAGGAAGACAATTGGCTAGCGCATCAACCAAATGTATTTCTACTATTAAGATATGAATATATGTATTGTGCAAAATATTGTACAAGTATTGCAACTTGCAAGTATTTTAAATGTACAGTCAAATAGGCAATTCCTATGTAAAAAGGAGAAAAAGATAAAGGCACATGTAAGTTACAGAGAGGTAGCAGGGATATCAATCAAGCCACTCGTAATGGATGTGAAATTGAATCATTTTGGATAGCAAAAATATTGTGTAACAACTCTCAATAACTTTCACTATCATAATGCTAATAAAAACTCCCTGAATTGAGTCTCTTCATTTCTGCTTATGGAATGGTGATTCTTAATACTTATCATCTATATATTTCCTTTACATTGTCTTATCGTATGTATTCACAACCAAATGGGTAAAATACACAAAGTTTTTCCCTATGTCCTGCAATGGACTATTTATTCTATATAACTGCATAGGATGTCTAACACTTCATAAAGCTTAGATTTGATCTTAGACTACAATGTCAATATGTCCCTGTGGATTTTTCCAAGGAATAAACTAGCATATACCTACAAATATGCAAGGTGTTACTTTTGCGATAAGATTTGTAGCCTAGAGATAGAGATAAACTGTACAAAGAGAATACAGATAGAAATGAAAAAAATTAATCCAAGTCCAATAATAATAAGATCAGCATTCTTGAAAATGAAGATGAAGATGAGATAATATGCTTTGGAGGCTTCTAGCATGCAAATAAGAACAATAATGTGTGGTATTTCAATTTTGGTGTCAGTAAGATAAGCAATAGGAAAAAATGATTCCGACTTTTGTAAAAGATGATACAAGAACAAATACTGCGATTATAGATGGTTCAAAAATACATAATGTGGAAAGCTGTGGAAAAGGAAATTAAGGTTTTGTGAAGGATAAAAGGAATAATAAGATTAAAACCTATGATATAAAAGATGATAGCCTCTACAAGTTTCAAGAGGTTGATCCCCTTCTCTCAAGACAATGAAAGTTTTGGCAACTTCATTGAAAGCGGAACTCTGGGATATCAAACCTCAGAAGAGCTGGTTCAGTTGTACAACCAAAAGAAAAGGGACAGCCCACATTGCAGCAAGGATCGATAGATTTCTTGCATCCATGAGCTGGATGGAGAAGGATTGGGTTTATAACTCAGAACTTCTTTGGGAAGTAGGATTTAACCATTGGCCTATCCATCTGGGAATTGAAGAAGACTGCTTTCCTCGTAGGAGATCCCCTTCAGATTTGAAAAAATATGACTCAAATACCTGGATTTGGAGAGAATCATCACTGATTCCTGGCATCCTCCTACAGAAAAGTAGGTTCTAAAATGTTTTATTTTTTCATAAACTCAGCCCTGAAATTTAGATTAATCATTAAAAGAATGGAACAAAATTGCTTCAAAGACATCTTCCATTAAAAAAGCACAGAAGAAAAAGAGATGAAGGAGATCAGAGAGCCATTTCTAAGAGCAGTTCTAATGTCTCTCTAAGCAACCGGGAAAAGGAACTGACCCACTAGCTAGACAACCTCTATAATAAGAAGACATCCATTGGAAAGAGAAATCCAAACTCAAATAGTTGAAGGAAAGAAATAAAAACACAAAGTTCTTTCAGCTATCTTGTAAGATGAGAAGGCAAATAAACAACATCATTAGACTAGAGGCTTAGGATGGCCAGATTTTAGATAAGCTTGAGGAGATCAAACAAGCCCTTGTTTTGTACTAGAATTCTACGCTCACTAAGGAAAATAAGAGCAGAAAGGAGCAAAAAATCTTCCTCCAAAACATTTTGAAGCTCATCAACAATGTCAAAAATGAAACAATCATGGCAAAAATTACAGAAGATTGGGTCAAGTCTGCCTTGTCTGACATTTTGAGGGATAGTGCTCCTATCCATAATGGATTCCTGGCCATCTTTTTCCAAAGGTTCTAGGAGCTATTGGGACAGGAATTATGGCATGTTGTAAAGGTGTCCAAGGAGTCAAAAATGATCCATAGATCCCTAAATTCTACTTTCTTAGTTCTCATTCCCAAGCTTAAGGATTGCAATAGATCAAATATTTTCACCCTATTTCTCTTTGCAACATAATGTTTAAGGTTATCTCAAAAGTGATTGCAAGCAAGTTGAAATAGATCCTTCCAAATATTATATCTGAAGAACAAGGAAGCTTTGTTTATGAATGAGACTGTCTTCATTCACAAGACTATTCACTCTCTCACGGTTAGTAAAAGAAAAAGGATGCTAGTAAAACTCAAACATAGTGAAGGCTTGTGATAGGGCTAATTGGTCTTTCTTGGATAGGGATCTTGGACAACTTCAGATTTGAAAAAGAATGGAGGGATTGGATGATACTACACCACCCCAATTTCCCCTTGATGGTTAATGGTTCAATTGAGGATTTCTTTAGTATCCCCAAGGACATAAGGCAAGGGGACTCCCTCTACTTAGTCACTTCAATTTGAAAGGGAGATTCGTTTCCTTAAAGGCCACTTTGAGTGGGAAGGTCTTCACTCATCAGCAATTTGTGGATGAGACCCTTCTTTTTTCCCAACCCTCTTTGCATGGTGTTAGAAACCTAAGCAATTTGCTTAGGGATTATGAAAAATCTTTTAGCCAAAAGATTAACTTAGGAAAATCCAAATCTTTTTCCTTAATGTTCACAAATTGGAACAAAAATTTCTCAATAGACTTTTATCTGTTGACAAAAATGAGCTCCCTAGCTCTTATTTGGGTTTCCCCCTTTTCACATGTTGTGGTAATAAAGATCTCTAGGCTACCATATTGCAAAAGTTGAAGAATAAGATGGCTGGATAGAAAGAGAAATTTCTCTCCTCAACAAGGAGACTAGTAATTCTCAAATCAGTTCTTTAGGTTATCCCCATCTACTGGTTCTCTTTGTTGCTTTCCCCAAAAAGCATTGTTTCCAAGATTAAAAATCTCATGAGATCCTTTTTTATGGAAAGGAACAAGAGACTATTCAAAGTTTCCCTTGTTAGCATTGGATAAAGTTTGTAAATCTCTCAAAAATGGTGGAGCCATGTTTAGAAAACTCAATGTTTTCAATCAGGCCCTAGTGGCAAAATTGGCTTGGAGGTTCTTGAAAGAAAATTCTCAAAACTAGTGTAGTAGCCTTAATGATAAGTATCTAGATGGTCGGGAATCTACTCACTTTCTCTCCATCAAGATTCTCCCTAAAGGCTCAACTGTTTGAGAAAGCTTGAGGTGGGAGATCATATCTAATTGCATCTTTTGGATCTTTTAGAATGGCAAGAAGTGGAATTTTGGAGGGATGTTTGGCTCTTGGACAAGTCTTTGAGCCAAGTCCAAGCTTTTGAAAGCCTTCAACAATTGGCCACAACCAATTGAGGAGATAGGGTCAAAAACTACAAGGAGGAGAAAATTCTCTCGAGATACCCCTTTACATCTTAGAGGGTGTTCATAGATAGTATAGGGGCCAAAGATGATGCATCCAAACAACTCAACCCTCTTCTAGGGCAAGTCAGAGTCATGAAAATGATTTCTTGGGCTAGACTAGAAAGGGAGGGGCTACTACACAATCAAGGATGGTTATGAGAAGCTTAATACCAAAAAGATTATGACAAGAAAAATATTTCCTTGGCTTAAGATCTAATCTTCTAAAGCTTGGCTGAAAGAAAGGGTCTTTCTTTGGATTGTATGCCACAACAAGATTCTTTCTTGGGATTCACTAGTTAAAAAAGGCTTTAAACAATTGAGTAGGTGCCCTTTGTGCCTCATGTGAAAGAGGTCAACCACCTCCTCCTTCACTACCCACTTTCTAAGGATCTGTAGTGTCATCTCCTATCCTCCTTTAGCACCCTATGGAGTTTTGGACCAACTCAAAAGATCATTTGGAGGCCTAGCAATGTCCATTGTCCTTGGGAATCCTAAAGGAGTTATGGAACCTTGCTTTGAGCATGATAACTTTGAAATTATAGTCGGAAAGAAATAAGGGGATCTTTGATGAAAATGCCAAAGTAAAAAAGAAAATATGGGAAGAGTTCACCATTAATTGGATCCATATTGTCTCCTTGAAGGCCGGGGTCAAGAACAAAGAATACAATTCAAGTGATTTGAGAAATCTCATAAATTGGTATAAGTTCAAATGTTTTTTTGACAAAAGAAAGCAAAAAGGAGGAGTCTTGGCACCCCACCCCTTTGGGATGGGTCAAAATAAACCTTGATGAAGCCTCCAAATCAGATCTTGGGGAATCAAGAACTAGACCTTTTTTGAGAGACCACAGCAAGAAGATTATAAGTCTTGGAACCCTTGATGTTGGCAACAACATTAATAACGTCTTAGAAGCAGGTGGTCTCATCCTAGACTTGATCTTGGTCATCAATTCAAGAATTCAAAAGATAATAATTGAAGGTGACTCCCAAATCATAATAAATGGTCAACTTTTTGAACTGGTATCTAAGTAGCTTATAAAAAAATTACTCCAAGAGGCAGTCTAGCTTTGAGGAAGTAAAGTATCATCATATTCATAGAGGTGGAAATAAAGCAGCTTGCCAATTTAAGCCTCCTAGGTTTCGCAACTTCAAAGGTCCTTACAGTGATATCAACAACCTTCCAATTTTTTAGAACTTAACAATATTATTGGGTCCGATCCCTCTCCTCCAACTCTTTAATGAGTTGACTTTTCTCTTTTTATCAAGTTTCCTCCATTATTCATCATTTTGAGGCTCTTTCCCTCTTTTCTGCCTTTCCCGTTCCCTTCTCTTGCCCCTTATTCCTCCCTATTTCCTCTCCTCACTCTTTCCTTATCCTGCCCATGTCTTTTGCTGCCCCCTTCCCTTTTTCACAACATTTTCCTTTGATGGGTGTTTTCCTTTATTTTACCATCCCTTCCCTTCATTTTGAAACAAACTACTTTTGTCTTATCTTGCCATGCCTTGTTGGCATTCCCATGTGGCTGATTTTTTGTCTTTTCCCCTTGCTAAGGCAGATGGGTTTAGAGAGGTCTGAAATCTTTCTTTTTAACAAGTTGATATGGCATTTTTTCTCGTGGCACTAGGGACTGAATTTTGACATCTTCCTTCAATTTGTTCTCAGAAAGGCATTGCCTTTCAGATCTGGTTTTTGGTGTTTTATTTTCCTAGTAACATGGCTTTTTTCACATCTTTGTGGGCTGCTGCCATTGTCATGTCCCCGAAATTGTAACACTAAAATATAAAGCATTGAAATACAAACAAATGAATAAAATAAATAACAATATAAATATGAAAAATATAAATATAAAAATATTAACAGCTTAAATATTATTATAATTATAATGTAATATAAATATTTATATATATATAAACTAATATAAAATAGGTATATAAAATACAAACATAAACACAGTAATTATAATAAGTCAAAAAGCTAACTATAAATTAACATATTAAAAACAGTAGCTATTTATTCCTAGAAAATCAAGGCAGCAATCATTTATAGAGCAGCAATTGGTTCCTATTGAAAACAACAGTCATCATGATTATTCCCTATAACAGTGATTAGACTACGCAGTGCTCAGCAGCAATAAATATATATAGGACAGCGATAAGATTAATGTGGGCGAGTTTGAATAAGAGCAGCGATCAATATAAGTTAAAACTATAGTTAGTAAAAGGGCTAAGGGGTAGTTAATAAGAAGTAATAATTAAAGAATAGTCATGACTCTTTCCAAAGAGTGTGTCTATTGTTAATGAATGCGACTGTTCCCACCATGTAAGATATAAAAGGGAAGATATATTAGTGGGGAAAGGAGAAAAAAGGAAGAATTAGATTCTGAGTTATAATCAAATATAAAAAAAGAATAAATAACTATGGATCTATATTCAGATATATAAAAAAAAAACCTATGGTTCTATATTCAGAAGGGCAGTAGAGGTACTCATGAATAGTGTGTGAACAGATTGGGAGAGAGAAATGGGATAACTTGGATAGATCAGCAGATTTATTCATGTAGAAGATATCAAGATGTGTAAAGAAGATAATCTAGGGAATGATATATAAGGGAAGTAAGTTTAATAGAATCATATATATATATATATATATATATATATATATATATATATTGTGTTGTACCCAAAATTAAAATTTTTGCTTCATTAAGGCATTTTGGTAAAAATGGTCAAAATCTTGTAAAATTGTCGTCACAAGTCAAAAAGGGTCAAAATTTTTAAAAATAGCAATTTTTATTTTTAGAAATTTCTGAAAAATAAACTGACAATAAGGTTTTTTTGGGTTTATTGCCAAAAGGATGCTCGCAAAATTTTGGAAAATTTTGAAATTTTGCATGTCAGACCCTATTTTTAGAAAAAAAAAACCCTAAAAATAGAATCTTTGCAAAAAGAGCTCAAATTGATTTTGATTGGTTGATTTTACATCATGATCACAGTGGTCCAGTTAGAATTATCAAAAAGTTAGTTTTTCTCTGGTGTGTCTATTTCACTTTTTCAGAAGAAAAGTTAGGACTTCTGAGGTCATCAATGGAGGATGGCCAGTTGCTAGGTGTCAAAATCTAAGTCTCAAATGTTGCACAGATCAATCCATGGCGAAAGATGCTTGAAAAAATGGTGAACAGTGGAGGGGGATTCAAAAAGTTGAAAATTGTGAAAAATAAACTATCTGGAAAAGTTGGACACCTTATTCCAAGGGAGGCACCTAACAATCAAATCCTTAGCCAATTTTTCAGTTTTCACAGATCACACATGTGCAACAGTGAATGCAGTCAACACATCAGCAGCGGCGATCGACGTAGTCGACAAACACGTGAATGAAGCACAAGGTTGGAAATCATTGGAAAATGTCTAAGTCTAGAGAAAGAAAAGTGCCTCTACAGGTCAGGGGCACCTAGAGATTCAAGCAGTCAAAAGTCATTTTTACGGTTTGCCACCTCCAAGAGATCCATCTCAAATTTAATCCAGCTTCGCAGTGAATCCATCAGCCAGCTCAGAGGACCTGTCAAACGCCAAAAATTTCAAATCGAATGGAAAATGACGAAAGTCAAAGGGAAAGTTGAAATTCAAAATAAAAGCTCTGGTGAAGAAAAGTGCCCCTGCAAGGCTGGGGCGCCCAACATTTAGGGCAATCAGAAACACTTGCTAGGGTTTTAAAAACTAACTACTCTTCTCAAAATTCTTCAAGGTTTCCAATGAATTTATCAGCTAGTTCAACCGATCCATCAAACACTAAGAATTGTAGATCAAGCAAAAATGTCTCATCAAAGGGGAAGATTGCAAATCACGAGAATCATCAAAAAATGGCTTTGGCAAAGAAAAGTGCCCCTACAGGCTAGGGGCACCTAGAAATTAAGGCATTCAAAACCAGTTTTTAGGGTTAGCCCCTTCCAAGAGATTCATCTTGGATTTAGTCCAGCTCCGCAGCGAATCCATCAGCCAGCTCAGAGGACTTGTCAAATGCCAGCAATCGAAGATCGAACAAACACCAAAAAAGAAGAAAAAGTGGAAAATCATGAAAAATATTCAAGTCTGGTAGGCTTATGTATTTTTTTCAAGGAGGGCACCTTTTTTAGTGCATTGGCCATTTTTTAGTCTTTGCTCATCACACATGCAAAACAAAGAATGCAGTTGTAGCTGGCAAAGCACACAGCACGGGAAATAGGAAAAATGAAAATCAAAAGATAAAAATTGAGACTAGCAAAGCCAAGCACCCCTGGCTAAGGTTTCATGCCTAAGAATATTTTTCAAGCAATAAAAAATGTGTTGAAACTTCTTCGTCAGCTCAGCTCCGGATCCTGAAAATCAGTCAAATGCAATGATAGAGGCTGGCAGAGGGTGCCATTCTTCTCATAATTGCTTAGGATTGCTAGACTGACAAACCTTCAATCTCAGTTGTTCACAGATTGCCGAGAAACGATGTCCAAACAGGAGGTACCAATCACCGGAGATGTGAAAACTCAAAAAGTTGAAAATCAAGGAAAATTTGCTAACACTAGTGAGCTTAGGCGCCACAGCTAGCCAGGGGGCGCCCAAAGGCTCATGCCTTAGTCAAATTTTCATTCATGCATTACTTTTTGGAGAAAAATCAGCTATAAAGTAGGGATTCGCCTTGGTGAAGTAAACAAAGTCAAATTTTCATGCAAACAGAGTTGGAGGAGCAAACGAAGTTTCTATCTTCATACATGGACTCCTAAATTTTAGGGTTTTGCATGCAAAGTGCTTTTATCTCCAAAAGAAAGCCTTGAACATTCATTATTCATAATTTAAAGGTTATTTTTCAGAGGAAGAAACACATAATTTTCTTCTCTATAGGATTTGAAGGCTCAAACGAAGATATTTTTCAGCATTCTTTGTGGATTCAAGTTTGGCAAGAACAAAAGAATACTTTTCCATGATCTCTTTTTCTAGGGCATCATTTTACAAGAACAGGTGGTCACAATTTTCAACTTTCATTGATCTGGGTCTACTCCTTTTTCATTCTTCTTCAAGATTGGAATTTCTTTCGGCTGCTTCAACTTCTATTTTCTAAAAAATCATGCATGTTTGAGAAATCCTCAAACTTTTTGAAATCTAACAATCTGGGTATCTTTAGAAAAAGATTATCTACAAAACCCAAATCTCAGCTTTTTTGGAAAAATTTGCTTCTACGGCTTACACTTTTCAGAAGATCTATCTTTTTTGGGAAAAACTCGGTTTTTTGAAAATCTGACAATCTGGGTCTCTTTGCAATGAGATTATCCACAAAACCCAGACCTCAAATTTTTTTCAGAAAAATTGCTTCGCAGCTTCTACTTTTGAGGGGATCTCGTATGTTTTAAAAAAAATCAGTTTTTTCAAAATCTGACAATCTGGGTCTCTTCACAATGGCATTCTCTACAAAACCCAAACCTTAATTTTTTTCCGAAAAAATTGCCTTTTTCTGAAGAAAAATCAGCGAAGCTATTTTTAGCATTTGTGCAAAACTTCTCCGAATATAGGCATGTTCACAGTTAAACTTCACAGTTTTCATCATACAATACTCTTCCATTGAAAAATCAAGAGAATCATCAGAAGCATAAAACTGCAAAAGAAACAGAGGTCATCACTCCACTTGCAGAGCTGCCAGAGTTATCAATCAGTGAGACACCAGTTGGAGCATGCAATGTTTTCCAGGAATAGAACTCAAGGGAAGGCAGCAGTTAACTTGATGTCTTTTCCAAGTTAACTGGTTGTTCTCCTTCATGCATATCTATTCCTTGGAGATGTCAATTGTGAAGTTGAAGCCTTTCTTTTAGTTGAGTCAGTTAACTGATGTTAGCAGATAGATAGTTATCAGTTATCTTTTGTTTAGTCTTAGAAATAAATCTTGCATGTTGGCAAGACTAGTTGTAAACACAAGGAGATTTTAGGGTTCCCTACTCCTTGTTTGTATATAAATAAGGGCAGCCTTGCCCATTTATTTTTTAACCGTGCTTGTGATAACAAAACGCTGAGCTTATTTTGGCTTGCTACTTTGTTATTCAGTATATGTTCAACTTTGTCAAGTGTAATTTGGTTTGATCATAAATTGTATGCCTATTTTAGCTACAATCTACTATCCCAGATGTGTTATTACTGTTGGAATTTGAGGAAATAAATCATATGCCTACCTTGCTTGGATCCACAATCTCAAAATATTTCAGTGTTATTGTTTCATATTTATTTCAGCTTACATCTAAAAGTACAATGAGTCTTTCGATGTGTTATTGAAACAAGTTTCTTTAAGTTTTGTGTTTATCAATCATTCCCTGTTTACTTCTAACTCTCTTGCTCTGAATTTATTTGAGAAGTTAGAAGTGTCATTAGAATAGGCTTAGTTGTAGTTGAAGTTACGAAACCAAAGAAAACGTTAGCTATGACGCAAAGAGTTTTATAACCTTGTGCTCTAAGTTGAGATAAAAAAATCGGCAATTAGTTTAGTATTTCTTTTCACGCATAATCAGCAAAGAGGGAGCTTCCCCTCCAAATTTGAAGAGCAGTCTAACTATGCATAGCTGTCTATTTCCAATACTCACTTTAGAGGTGCGAATTGAAACGCCAACATATATATATGTATATACACACACACACACAAACACATATATATATATGTGTGCACACAAACACACACACATATATGTGTGCGTGTGAGTGTATAAAAAATATTGCTTAAAGAGAAACAAACAGATTAGTTTCAATTGAATAATGACTAATAAGGATTAATAATTGCTGCAAGCATCATTATTGCATAATCGTATACACACACACACACAAACACACACACACACATATATATATATATACGATTATCATAGTTGGAAAACTCGCAGAGAACTCGGCGAGTTTTTATAAAAAACGAGTTTTAAAAAGTTTAACTCGCCAAAATCGAAAAACTCGTTTTTTTCGAGTTTTTTCGAGTTTTTAACAAAAACTCGCGAGTCCAAGCCAAAAACTCGCCCGCGCAGGAATAAAGCACAAAACGTCTTTTATGTTCTTCATTTCATTTCAAAATCAATTGATACTTTGTGTGAGGAGCTGAAACCCCCCCCCAAGCAAGGAGATATCATTTCCAACGATTTTCCATCGAGGAGAGCGGATTCAAACGCCATTTTGTGTGGATTTTGAAGAGAAATTCGATTCAAAGGTAGGGTTTCTGTTTTTGTTTTTTGTTTTTGATTAATCATTTTCTTTCATTGTTCTTGCAAAATACTCATTCCAAATTGAAAAAAAGACATGATAGAGCACAAAGAAACAATTTTTTTGCATTTAGAATCCAAAAAACAAAATTCATCACAATCTTTTGTTGATTTTTGCTGATTTTTTTCATTTTTTTCACTATTTTTTGAAAATTTCAGACCTAGGTTCATTTTTTGTGTAGAATGATAAGATTAGTTAATAATGTTAATTGATAATTCATTTAAGCACATTTGTATCAATTTAAATGAAATTTAGCTCTAGATTTTTTAAGTTTTAATGATTTTAGGTTGTTTTTAAATTTTTTTTATATTAAAAAACTAATATGTTGTGCTTATTTTTTGAATGTGTAGATTGATCATTGATCAGTGAATACACATTACACACTATAATGGCTTCTGGCTCTGGTTCAGGCTCAGCATCAGGTTCCGCCCCCACCCCATCAACTTCCACCCCTCACACAGCATCATCATGGGTTCCAGGCACTCGTCCTGCAGGGGCTAGAGACCCTACATGGAAATATGGTGTCAGAGGGCCAGTGCCTGGAACAGTTGTTTGTAGTGAATGCAAAAAAACATATCATGGAGGCATAAATCGCCTCAAATACCATCTAGCAGGCATTCCTCAGCGTGATGCCAAGGTTTGTGAGAAGCCCAAAGAAGAGATTAGAAGAGAGATGCTTGCCCTACTTTCACTTGCTGAGGAAAAAAAAATGCAAAAGGAGAGGGCTAAAAAAGCCATAGCAGCAGCCATAGCCAGTGGACATGCGCATGCCCATGGGACTCAGGAGCACGAGGCCGAGCACATGGAGATAGAGTCAGATGAGGATGCAGAGCCAGATATTGTTGGCATTGTGGGCTCTCTTCGTGGTCCACGGATTCGCACTCATGGCACAACCACCACAGCCACAGCCACAGCATCCTCTAGGCCCCCCTTGTCCTCTAGTTCGACTAGAGTGCCAATGCCACCACCACCTTCATCTTCACGCAACCCACAGAGTTTTTTTGTGCCAAGAAACACACCAGGAGCACAGGTATCATTGGAGGCTACAGGGTGGAACAAGGAGGTGCATGAACATGCTAGCATGGCATGTGCTGATTTTTGGTATTTCAATAACATACCATTCAATGTAGCGAGTAGTCCCTATTGGCACAATATGGTCACTTCATTGACAGTTGCGGGAAAAGGCTTCAAGCCACCTTCTCGCAAAGATTTGAGTGGGGAAGTGACAAATCAACTTAAATTTTATGTTCTTTCATTTAAAATTTAAATTAATTTATTATTTATGTTGAATTCAAGCTATTTTTTGTTTAAAACTTACAATTTTGTACTTATTTAATTATTTTACTTTGTACTTGTAGGTTGCTCACAAATGCAACCGAAAGGGCAATGCATGTGGTGGAAGAGCAAAAAAATAAATGGAAAAAATTTGGCTGCTCAATTCTTTCTGATGGGTGGACGGATGGGAGAAACCGCACCATCCTTAATTTTTTGGTTGCTTCCAAAGGTGAAGTTGTGTTTTGGAAGTCGATGGATGCTTCCAACAAGATAAAAACTGCAGATACATTGTGTACGTTGTTGGAAGAAGTTGTGATGGAGGTGGGGATTGCTAATGTGGTGCAAGTCATCACAGATAATGCAGCAGCGTATGTGGCAGCGGGAAGAATGCTTGAGAGTAGACATCCATCACTCTTTTGGTCACCTTGTGTGGCTCATTGCCTTGACCTTCTTTTGGAGGACATAGGCAAACTTGTTTGGGTGGCACCGATTGTAGATGATGCAAGGAGCATCACAAAATATATCTACAATCACCCTTGGGTTCTTAATTTGATGAGAGAGCATACGCAAGGGAAGGAGTTGGTGAGATCGGGTGCCACAAGGTTTGCAACAATTTTCCTAACGTTGCAAAGCATTTTGGATTCTTTGGGCTCTCTAAAACAAATGTTCGTGAGTCAAGCATGGAATGACTCTTCATATTCAAAGAAGCCCGAAGGAGAGAGAATTTCTGCAATAGTCTTCGACCCCTTGTTTGCACAAAAAGCTACAGAGATCGTGAAGGTAACTTCAAAACTTTGATTTTAATTTTAATCTCAAGTTGAATATAAATATATATATTTTAATTTAACTTTAAGCCTTTCAATGTAAATTTCTAACTTTGATCTTTTTGTATTTTTAATCTAGGTGTCGGAGCCCTTGGTTAGAGTCCTCCGCTTGGTAGATGGGGATGAAAACCCAATGGGATACATTTATGAGGCCATGGATAGGGCCAAGGAGGCCATCAAAAGTTATTACATGGGGGACAGCCTCAAATTTGATCCCATATGGGAGATTGTTGATAGGAGGTGGAACAATCAACTCCACCAACCCATCCATGCAGCAGGGTACTTCCTCAACCCTTCTTATCTCTTTTCAGAGAACTTCTCTGATGCTAATGGAGAGGTTATGGAGGGGCTTACAACATGCATTCAGAGGATGGAACCCGATGTTGCAGTGAGAGACCTCATTGTCAAGGAGATGGATATGTACAGGGAGGCAATTGGTAATCTCTTTTCTTCGGAGTTGGCTGTTAGAGGAAGAACCACTATAGCACCAGGTATAAAATTTGGAGTCTTTAAATTTTAAGTTTATTTCACATGCATCTTAGAATTTGATAAAATGTGTTTTGACTTTTGACTTTTGAGTCTTTGACTTTGTTTTCTAACTCTTCAATTTTCTTTTCTTTTTTTGCAGATGTTTGGTGGAAAAATTGGGGTGGAAAAACCCCAAATCTACAAAAAATTGCCCTCCGCATTCTATGTCAGCCTTGTAGTGCATCCAATTGTGAGCGCAATTGGAGCTTGTTCGAGTCCATTCACACGAAGAAGAGGAACAAGTTAACACAAAAGCGCCTCAATGACCTTGTCTTTGTGCAATACAACCTTCAGTTGCGCATAAAGAGAGTTGAAGAAAAATCATTGGATCCTATTGACTTAGATGAGATAGATCCTTATAGTGATTGGACAAGGCGAGAGGAGCAGCCTCCATTGTTTAGCGCGGATGAGATCCTTGACTTCGAGAGATAGGCAATGGAGGATGTCGGTGCATCAGGAGTCAGAGATGTAGGGTTGGAGGACATTCCTGAGGTTGAGCATATGGATGATCTTGAAATTCAGTCAGAGCCAGCAGCAGTAGCATCGCAGCCACTGCCACCACTTCCACGCCCACGCACACGCGGCAGGACTAGAGGACGGGGACCCACCCCTTCTTCCCTAGCTGCTACTAGACTAGGGAAGAGGAAAGCCTAGCTGCTAGCATGTTGTATTTAGTTGTTGTTTAGTTACTTAGTATTTGCTTCTAGTTCTAGTTTTACTTTTACTATTTTCATGTATTGATGTATCAAACTTTCAGGCTTTTAGCCATTGGGATTCCGCATGAGAATGCGATTTTGTAATCAATTTACATTAAAGTCAATCAAAATTAATAGAAAACACTTTTGTACTCATTTATGGATTCATTGGATTCATCTTGTCTTTGAATTTTGCAAAAAAAATGTGTTTTAAATGAAATTTAAGCAATTTTTTCATTTCCCGAGTTTTTTCCGAGTTTTTGCTGAGTTTTTAAAAACTCTCCAAGTTTTCCCTTGGCGATTTTTTCCTTGGGGCGAGTTTCCAACTATGACGATTATGCAATAATGATGCTTGCAGCAATTATTAATCCTTATTAGTCATTATTCAATTGAAACTAATCTATTTGTTTCTCTTTAATCAATATCTTCTGAATATTGAGAACAAAACATTGATTAGAGAAGAGAAAAGATACAAACTGAGGAACAGATCAGTTCGTACATGAGAAGAGATTGTTGTTATTAGATATTCCTATATATATAAACATTCAGGTGTATTTTCTGCCAACTATTGTTTACACATGTATGTCTATGACTTATAAGATAATAAGAATAATTAATGTATAATTTCCTATGCTAGAATTAGAAATGTATTTGACTGTCTGAAATCCACTTGTGGGAGGGGCCTGGGGTGGAGTAAGTAAGCGAGGCTAGTAAGTAGGCATCCTAGAGTTGTTTAATGGCTCCTAGGACCATAGGGCACATACCCAGAGAGTCGAGTAAACCAATTACGACCCTTGCTCAATTCCACAAGATGGCAAGTGTCTTCTGGGAGTTGAGGCATTGATGGGGAAAGCAGGTACAAGTCGCCAAGGGAGAGGGATGTGGTATACACCCTCTTAGGCTCGGTATAAGGCTTCAGGCGGACCCATCATGTCCCTTCTCCCAAAATCCTAATATGTTTGCATTGCTGATAATCTATGAATGTGATGTAATTGTCTAACTCTCATAAGCATATATATATGTATTTGCATATATTGTTCATATGGTGTTTGCAGATTTCAAACCCAGGAATTGCATTATTAAAAGAATATCTATTTGGTAAGACAAACCCTAACCCTAATTTGTTGCAACTTGTGATCAATACAAGAATTTTAGAGAAAATCAAGAGAGGGACATTACAATGGTATCAGAGCATCTTTCCTCCCATCCTATGTATACTTCATGTATTACGTGTGTATGCATGCGTATGCTTCATACTTCCTGTGTATACTTCATGAATTATGTGTATTCACATGTATGCTTCATGCTTCATGTGTATACTTCATGTATTACGTGTATTCACTTGTATGCTTAATGTATTATGTGCATTCATGTGTATGCTTCATGCTTCCTGTGTATACTTCATGTATTACATGTATTCACGTGTATGCTTCATGCTTCCTGTGTATGCTTCATGTATTACGTGTATTCATGTGAATACTTTGCATACCTTGTATTCAAGTGTATAGTTTGTGGCTTACGTGAATTATGTATATTCAAGTGTATACTTTGTGGATTACATGTATTCAAGTGTAGACCTTGTGACTCACGTGTATTCAAGTGCATACTTTGTGACTTTATGTGAATTCAAATGTATACCTTATGACTTGCGTGTATTCAAGTTGTATAATTTGCAATGTACATGTATTCATGTGAATACTTTGTGACTTACGTGTATATGTATGTATACTTCACGACTTATGTGTATTCATGACAATACTTTGTAACTTATGTGTATCCATGAGTGTGCTTTGTGACTTACATATATTCAAGTATATACTTTGTGACTTATGTGTATCCAAATGTATACTTTGTGAATTACATATATTCATGTGTATACTTTGTCACCTACATGTATTCATGCGACAATGTGTATACCTTTCATATACTTTGTGACTTCAAGTATATACTTTGCAAATTACATTCTTTGTGACTTGTGTGCACTCATGTGTATACGTGTATTTATGCGACTTACGTATTTAAGTGCATACTTTACAACTTACATGTATTCATATGTATGCTTTGTGACTTCGTGTATTCGTACATACACTTCATGTATTATTCACATATATGCTACATGTTTCTTGTGTATACTCTATGTATTACATGTATTTGTACTTCGTATTTATACTTTATGTATCACGTGTATCTATGTGTTGCTTCATGTATCTTCAACAAGATGTGCTTCATGTATCTTCAACAAGATGTGTTCTTATGATTACTTTATGCTTAAAATTTATGGGAATGTTAAAACTTGTCTGTCAAAATGCTTTTGGAGTGAGAAGCCCTAACAAATTGACTTATCTAAATTTGAAATATTATTAGTATCCAAATGCAATAATGAAGAGTGTAACTATTTGAAGTAAAGAGGTGTGACTCCCTCAAACTGGTGATATAAAAGGGGAGAGCATTTCATCCATACTACCATTTAAAGAATCCAATTGAGAATAGAACATTAAGTAATTTTGCAAGACTTAAATTAGGCTCTCAAGAATAGTGATGATGTGTGAAAGGACGTAAGTCCAAATGTGAAAAGTTGTGACCCTTCAAATGTGAAAGACTATGATTCCCTCAACAATAACATATAAAAAGGGAATCAATTCCTTATGAAGAAATTATTGGGAGGGGAAATAAATCCATCAATCAACTTGGAGTCTCAAAAGGCAAACAGGAAGGGTGGTGACTCATCTATTGTAAAGGGTAGTGACCCCTTCAAGAAATGGATATAAAGGAATAAATCTATCCAAAAGGACTCACCCCACCACCAACATATACCAAAGAGAGGTAAGTAAACCCAAAAGCAAGACTGAAATAGGTATTAAAACCTAAGTACAAACATGAATAGTCACTATGTCAAGCCCTTTATGAATATTGAATAGTTGAAATCATAAATTGCGTTAACAAATAGCATTCAGTAAACATACTCCTAAGATAAAAATAAGATATAAAGGAATAAATCTATCCAAAAGGACTCACCCCACCACCAACATATACCAAAGAGAGGTAAGTAAACCCAAAAGCAAGACTGAAATAGGTATTAAAACCTAAGTACAAACATGAATAGTCACTATGTCAAGCCCTTTATGAATATTGAATAGTTGAAATCATAAATTGTGTTAACAAATAACATTTAGTAAACGTACTCCTAAGATAAAAATAAGATACAACAAAATTATTACAAAAACCTATGCTGAGTTACCTTATGGGTCCATAACCCACAAATTCTACAATCATCCTCACCCTTCAAACCTAGGGATAAATAGATATTGTTTAAATAAATCAGGTGCTTTGCCAAGATATGAAAATAAATTTAGTACTAAACATGAGGATATGTCAAGAGGAGTAATAACACGCAATTGATTTGGAAGATGTGACAAGAATTGGATGTTAGTGTAAACCTATGAATTTAAACCCTTCTATGAAATTATTATGGGCAATAATTGCTTACTTCTACATCTTTTCGCCTTATAACTTGCACTAGAGAACTATCTGGGAAATATATAAGGATATAACATGTCACTAATTACCTATGAATTGTGACAAGATGATATATGTGAAAAGATGTTTTGAGTTGTGATTGCTTGAGGGCAACCAATCTTGGGTGGGGTAGACTATCATGTCCCTGAAATTGTAACACTAAAATATAAAGCATTGAAATACAAACAAATGAATAAAATAAATAGCAATATAAATACGAAAAATATAAATATAAAAATATTAACAACTTAAATATTATTATAATTATAATGTAATATTATAAATATCTATATATATAAACTAATATAAAATAGGTATATAAAATATGAACATAAACACAGTAATTGTAATAAAGTCTAAAAGCTAACTATAAATTAACATATTAAAAACAGTAGCAATTTATTCCTAGAAAATCAAGGCAGCAATCATTTATAGAGCAGCAATTACTTCCTATTGAAAACACCAGCGATCATGATTATCCCCTATAACAGCGATTAGATTAAGCAGTGCTCAGCAGCAATAAATATATATAGTACAGCGATAAGAGTAATGTGGAGGACTTTGAATAAGAGCAGAGATCAACATAAGTTAAAAGTAAAACTATAGTTAATAAAAGGGCTAAGGGTTAGTTAATAAGAAGTAATAATTAAAGAATAGTCATGACTCTTTCCAAAGAGTGTGTCTATTGTTAATGAATGTGACTCTTCCCACAATGGAAGATATAAAAGGGAAGATATATGAGTGGGGGAAAAGAGAATAAAAGAGAAGAATTAGATTCTGAGTTTTAATCAGATATAAAAAAAAGAATAAATAACTATGGATCTATATTCAGAAGGGCAGCAGAGGTACCCATGAATAGTGTGTGAACAGATTGGGAGAGAGAAATGAGATAAGTTGGATAGATCAGCAGATTTATTCATGTAGAAGATATCAAGATGTGTCAAGAAGAAGATAATCCAGGGAATGATATATAAGGGAAGTAAGTTTAATATAATCACATATACATATATAAGTTCACATAAAGTGATTATTAGATTGAAATCAATTTTATATATATATATATATATATATATATATATGCAATAATGATGCTTGCAGCAATTATTAATTCTTATTAGCCATTATTCAATTGAAGTTAATCTGTTTGTTTCTCTTCAAGCAATGTCTTCTGAATATTGAGAAAAGATCATCGATTAGAGAAGTGGAAAGATACAAACCGAGGAACAGACCAGTCCGTACATGAGAAGAGATTGTTGTTATTAGATATTCCTATATATATAAACATTCAGGTGTATTTTCTGCCAACTATTGTTTACACATGTATGTCTATGACTTATAATATAATAATAATAATTAATGTATAATTTCCTATGCTAGAATTAGAAATGTATTTGACTATCTGAAATCCACTTGTGGGAGGGGCCTGAGGTGTAGGTAAGCGAGGCTAGTAAGTAGCCATCCTAGAGTTGTCGGTAATGGCTCCTAGGACTAGAGGGCACTTACCCAGAGAGTTGAGTCCACTTACAACCCCCGCTCAAGTCCACAAGATGGCAAGTGTCATCCGGGAGTTGAGGCATTGATGGGGAAAGCAGGTACAAGTCGCCAAGGGGGAGGGTTGTGGTATACACCCTCTTAGGCTTGGTATATGGCTTCGGGCGGACCCATCATGTCCCTTCTCCCAAAATCCTAATATGTTTGCATTGTTGATAATCTATGAATGTGATGTAATTGTCTAACTCTCATAACCATATATATATGTATTTGCATATATAGTTCATATGGTGTTTGCAGGTTTCAAACCCAAGATTGCATTATTAAAAGAATATCTATTTGGTAAGACAAACCCTAACCCTAATTTGTTGCAACTTGTGATGAATAGGCAAATTTTAGGGCAAATCAAGAGAGGGACATTACAATGGTATCAGAGCATCTTTCCTCCCATCCTGTGTATACTTCATGTATTACGTGTGTATTCATGTGTATGCTTCATGCTTCCTATGTATACTTCTGAAATATGCCCCTTAATTTTTTCTTGGAATTTTCACAACACAAACCAGCACTACGCCAATTGATTAGCGTTAGCTTCCAAAAGATAATCAAACTAAATGCACTCTATGCCAAGAATGTTCACCAAGATCCTTTAGAAAGCGAGGTGATAGCATATGGCGGAGGAAACTAAGCTACAACTGAAAATTGAATTACAACTGAATGCAAGTAGGCGGTGATCCAGCCATAAGAGTTTCCACGCTACCACTTAATTAGTGGGGGGAAAAACATTGCAATTCAAAACAATTCATCCGTTTAACAGGCATCCACTCAACAGTGAGGATTCGCCACTTCAATAATGGGTGAAAGATAAAGATACAATGTTAATTTTTTTCTCCACACTGGCGGTAAACCTTCCAGGGGTTACAATGTTGAGAATTAAACACAATTTAACACAAATAAATGCTGAAATAAGAATGACTGGAACAGTACTACTGTTACTAGCATTTACAATGATCTTATTACAATGAATATCATTAGAAATCTGCTCCTAAACAGCTGCAATAACTTTACTATATTTCGGATTACAATGATGAACTGAAAGGCCAAAGGAATCTAGCATGAAAAGGACCATACCAGGTCTGATTTATAAACAAGCAAACTGTGATTCTCAAACCAGCAGCTATGTAAGCTTCCAAATGTTAATAACTCCCACAAATCTTCACCAAACTTCAATGAGACAGCAACTGATCATCATTAAATTTGTCATAACTTCACCCAAAGAGCTTCTATCTCCTTCAAATGGACTGCACATTAAATTAGCAGCATAGATGCCCAAGAAAGATTGCACAACATGAAAAGAATTAAGTCTGATATAAATTTCCAACAAACTCTAATTCAGACCAGCAAGCAATACCATTATCGAATTGCCTATTTCTTCCATAAAACTCCACCAAGTCACCCCAAACTGTAACCAACTCATCTTAAGAACAAAGTGCACATTAACATTGGTGTTCCAATCCAAAAACAATTTGCAAAGAAGGTTTGAATCCCAATGATTACCATGTGAAATGGTACGGCCCTAGAAGAGGGCAATCTCTTCTCTTAAATCAATGGCTTCACTAAAAAATCTGAAAATTAAGCAGATGGGATGCCTATAGTATAGAATTAAATATCAACAATACCCACAACCAAATAAATTTTGCTAAAAGAGATATGAATTAAAATCTTCTTTAGCCAAATAATGACCAGCAACATAAAACTGAAAATATCTCACCAAACTCCACAGTAATACTCAATATGTACTTTTGGACGAAGCACACTCTCAATCCACCATCGAGGGAACCGTAGTTTCAGGCCCGAAGAATGGAGTAAAATTGCTAAGCTTCCCCTTAGCCAGGTTCTGAATTCAATCCAACAGCATTTCGATATAATTTTCCAAAGATGAGAAATGAATGAGCAATGGCCTACTTTTATAGAATTGAAGATGACTGTTGGCTTTCCATCTTCCTCCAAAAGGGACACCCATTTTACTTTTGCAATAATTTAATTTTTAAAACATTTAATTCACCTTTTTCTCCTCTTCATTTTGTCATCCAAGTTTCCTTAGGGAAATATTAAACATTTAAATGTTTAATTTGTTTAATTCCTTCATGAGGTGTCCTCCCTTAATGGCCCCCTTTTAAAACAACATTAAATCATTAATCTAGGCCATGGGGCCTAAAATGACTTTTAAAACATTAATGAATTAAAATAAATCATTTCACCAAAAAGAGCCTCAAAATGCTGAAAGGCAATTATGCTCCAAACTACACCACCTGAAATGGAAACTGAGCTGACTGCTAATGTTACTGCCCAAGATGGCACTGCCAGAAATAGAACTTACTAAAAATAGTAAATTATGAAAAGTTTCCCAATGCCTTTGCATGTCATACCACTGCGAAGCTCTCTGAAAACCCAGAAAGAATCCACAATCCAAAACTCAAAAATCCGAAGTGTTGGCTAAAAATAGCGAGTTCTGGAAAAGGTTGCTAGATGGAGATGCATGTCACACCATTCCGAACCTCTCCAAAAACCCAGAAAACTCCACCAGACATGCATCAGAAACTCTAATGTGCAAACCTTCAAAAAAGCTTTAGAACCCCTACAAGATAAGAAACCCTAATTTTACCTTTGACGAGCCTACGGGCTTCCAAAAATAGGCTATCAGTCACTGAAGGGCGTATAGCTAAAATGGGGACTTTACAACTTCATGAATTACGTGTATTCATGTGTATACTTCATGTATTACGTTTATTCACTTGTATGCTTCATGCTCCTTGTGTATGCTTCATGTATTACGTGCATTCATGTGTATGCTTCATGCTTCCTGTGTATACTTCATGCATTACGTGTATTCACGTGTGTGCTTGATGCTTCCTGTGTATGCTTCATGTATTACATGTATTCATGGGAATACTTTGCATACCTTGTATTCAAATGTATACTTTGTGGCTTACATGAATTATGTAAATTCAAGTGTATACTTTGTGGATTACAAGTATTGAAGTGTAGACCTTGTGACTCACGTGTATTCAAGTGCATACTTTGTGACTTTATGTGAATTCAAATGTATACCTTATGACTTGCGTGTATTCAAGTTGAATACTTTGCAACGTACGTGTATTCATGTGAATACTTTGTGACTTACATGTATTCGTATGTATACTTCATGACTTACATGTATTCATGACAATACTTTGTAACTTACGTGTATCCATGAATGTGCTTTGTGACTTACATATATTCAAGTATATACTTGTGACTTATGTGTATCCAAGTGTATACTTTGTGAATTACATATATTCATGTGTATACTTTGTCACCTACATGTATTCATGCGACAATGTGTATACCTTTCATATACTTTGTGACTTCAAGTGTATACTTTGCAAATTACATGCTTTGTGACTTGTGTGCACTCATGTGTATACGTGTATTTATGTGACTTATGTATTTAAGTGCATACTTTACAATTACATGTATTCATATGTATGCTTTGTAACTTCGTGTATTCGTACATACACTTCATGTATTATTCACACATATGCTTCATGCTTCTTGTGTATACTCTATGTATTACATGTATTTGTACTTCATATTTATACTTTATGTATCACATGTATCTATGTGTTGCTTCATGTATCTTCAACAAGATGTGTTCTTATGATTACTTTATGCTTAAAAATTATGGGAGTGTTAAAACTTGTCTATCAAAATGCTTTTGGAGTGAGAAGCCCTAACAAATTGACTTATCTAAATTTGAAATATTATTAGTATCCAAATGCAATAATGAAGAGTGTAACTATTTGAAGTGAAGAGGTGTGACTCCCTCAAACTGGTGATATAAAAGGGGAGAGCATTTCATACATACTACTGTTTACAGAATCCAATTGAGAATAGAACATTAAGAAATTTTGCAAGAGACTTAAATTAGGTTCTCAAGAATAGTGATGAGGTGTGAAAGGACATAACTCCAAATGTGAAAAGTTGTGACCCTTCAAATATGAAAGACTATGATTCCCTCAACAATAACATATAAAAAGGGAATAAATTCCTCATGAAGAAATTATTGGGAGGGGAAATAAATCCATTAATCAACTTGGAGTCTCAAAAGGCAAACAGTAAGGGTGGTGACTCATCTATTGTGAAGTGTAGTGACCCCTTCAAGAAATGGATATAAAGGAATAAATCTATCCAAAAGGACTCACCCCACCACCAACATATACCAAAGAGAGGTAAGTAAACCCAAAAGCAAGATTGAAATAGGTATTAAAACCTAAGTACAAACATGAATAGTCACTATGTCAAGCCCTTTATGAATATTGAATAGTTGAAATCATAAATTGTGTTAACAAATAACATTCAGTAAACGTACTCCTAAGATAAAAATAAGATACAACAAAATTATTACAAAAACCTATGTTGGGTTACCTTATGGGTCCATAACCCACAAATCCTACGATCATCCTCACCCTTCAAACCTAGGGATAAATAGATATTGTTTAAATAAATCAGGCACTTTCCCAAGATATGAAAATAAATTTAGTACTAAACATGAGGATATGTCAAAAGGAGTAATAACACGCAATTGATTTGGAAGATGTGACAAGAATTGGATGTTAGTGTAAACCGATGAATTTAAAGCCTTCTATGAAATGATTATGGGCAATAATTGCTTACTTGTACATCTTTTCGCCTTATAACTTGCACTAGAGAACTATCTAGGAAATATATAAGGATATAACATGTCACTAATTACCAATGAATTGTGACAAGATGATATATGTGAAAAGATGTTTTGAGTTGTAATTGCTTGAGGGCAACCAATCTTAGGTGGGGTGGACTATCATGTCCCTGAAATTGTAACACTAAAATATAAAGCATTGAAATACAAACAAATGAATAAAATAAATAGCAATATAAATATGAAAAATAAAAATATAAAAATATTAACAACTTAAATATTATTATAATTATAATGTAATATTATAAATATCTATATATATAAACTAATATAAAATAAGTATATAAAATATGAACATAAACACAGTAATTGTAATAAAGTCTAAAAGCTAACTATAAATTAACATATTAAAAACAATAGCAATTTATTCCTAGAAAATCAAGGCAGCAATCATTTATAGAGCAGCAATTACTTCCTATTGAAAACACCAGCGTTCATGATTATCCCCTATAACAGCGATTAGATTAAGCAGTGCTCAGCAGCAATAAATATATATAGGACAGCGATAAGATTAATGTGGAGGACTTTGAATAAGAGCAGCAATCAATATAAGTTAAAAGTAAAACTATAGTTAATAAAAGGGCTAAGGTTTAGTTAATAAGAAGTAATAATTAAAGAATAGTCATGACTCTTTCCAAAGAGTGTGTCTACTGTTAATGAATGTGACTCTTCCCACCATGGAAGATATAAAAGGGAAGATATATGAGTGGGGGAAAAGAGGAAAAAAGAAGAAGAATTAGATTCTCAATTTTAATCATATATAAAAAAAGAATAAATAACTATGGATCTATATTCAGAAGGGCAGCAGAGGTACTCATGAATAGTGTGTGAACAGATAGGGAGAGAGATGGGATAAGTTGGATAGATCAGCAGATTTATTCATGTAGAAGATATCAAGAAGATGTGTCAAGAAGAAGATAATCCAGGGAATGATATATAAGGGAAGTTTGTTTAATATAATCACATATACATATATAAGTTCACATAATGTGATTATTAGTTTCAAATCAATTATATATATATATATATGAGAAGAGATTGTTGTTATTAGATATTCCTATATATATAAACATTCATGTGTATTTTCTGCCAACTATTGTTTACACATGTATGTCTATGACTTATAAGATAATAGGAATAATTAATGTATAATTTCCTATGCTAGAATTAGAAATGTATTTGACTGTCTGAAATCCAATTGTGGGAGGGCCTGGGGTGGAGTAGGTAAGCGAGGCTAGTAAGTAGCCATCCTAGAGTTGTTGGTAATGGCTCCTAGGACTAGAGGGCACTTACCTAGAGAGTCAAGTAAACCACTTACAACCCCCGCTCAAGTCCACAAGATGGCAAGTGTCTTCCGGGAGTTGAGGCATTGATGGGGAAAGCAGGGACAAGTCGCCAAGGGGGAGGGTTGTGGTATACACCCTCTTAGGCTTGGTATACGGCTTCGGGTGGACCGATCATGTCCCTTCTCCCAAGATCTTAATATGTTTGCATTGTTGATAATCTATGAATGTGATGTAATTGTCTAACTCTCATAAGCATATATATATGTATTTGCATATATTGTTCATATGGTGTTAGCAGGTTTCAAACCCAGGATTGTATTATTAAAAGAATATCTATTTGGTAAGACAAACCCTAACCCTAATTTGTTGCAACTTGTGATCAATAGGCAAATCTTAGGGAAAATAAGGAGAGGAACATTACAGCCATAGCACTATGGATGGGATTGTAGTTGGGAGTCCAATTCTCACATGATCCCTCTTCTTTTCTGCCCATGTGTGCTAGTCTTTGGCACCTTTTTCTCCTCTCTCTCTCTGTCTCTATCTAATTTATTCCTACTGCTAGCACATCTCTCCTCAATGCTGTCCTCTTCCTTCCTTTCCCTCTCATCTACCTTCCTCTAGTGCCACAAATCTCTCCTTCCTTCGTCTCAGGATTGCAATCATTCTGTGATGCCTGAACTAAACCACCTTGTTTGGCAACTAAGGGTTGCTGTCCATTGCCATGGTTCTAGCGATAGCATGACTGATGTAGTCACTAAGTTCACTATGTGCAAGTGAGAAGATAAATTTTTTGTTGGTGTACTTACTAATCCTTACGAAGGGTGCAAGCTTGTACATTTGATTCATAGTGGATTTTTACTAGAGTTTTTTCTCTAATTGGGTTTCTCTGGGTTAAATCACTTCTTTTATCTTCCTCATTTGATGTTGCTTTCATTTACTCATCTATTTTTTATTGTTGAAAGTTGATAATATCTAGAGAACAACTCAATAATTGATCATGTGTGTCCATTCAATATTCTATATTGAATGCATGTTGTTAGAAACCAGCCATAGAGATAGGAACATTATAATTTGCAGCCTCAAATGTTGTTTGATCAAGCATAGAACGTGTAAGCAACCAGGGGTAGTAAATAGATGTGTCTTTATGAACCATACAATGGAATACCCATGTTGGTTAGAAATAATTCTCACTTGCAAAGACAAGCAAATGGTGGATGTTTTACCTCACATGCAAAAAGAAAAAGAGGTTTATGTAGTATGCTTGGCAAGGAAACAATGAAAGAAACCCTTTCAAGAATACAATGCTTGGATGCCAAAGTAATGTTTGGAATCAATGCATGGTGATGTTTGGTTTCCCTTGAAGCTAAAAATGAAGCTGCCTCGTGGGAAGTACTCCATCACTTTGAGAAGCTGGTTCCCATATAAAATCTTGAGGCAATCTTTCTGTATTTTCAGCCACCATTGGCCTAAGATACTTTGTTCCGCATTTAGAATCACATCATTCATCAAAAGCAAACTACCATTCACTTGGTTGTTAACAAAGGCACTTTTCCAACACATGCCAAATGGTTCTCCGAAACTCCCATTGCAAACATGTTTCCCATTTACAGCATAAGTCGTAGACAAGTTCCTCTAAGCAATAAGTAAATAATGATACTCAAAGTTGAGTGTGCACATGTAAATTATAACTATTAATTGTAATTATCTTTTCATGCCACATGGCTCAATTCACTTAAACCAACCCCATTTTAAATATCCACTAATTATTTATCTAACTATATATATAATTTCTTTGCCCAATTCTCAAGCATTTCACTTATCCTATCAGCACCAAGCTTTCATCATGTACTTGATTTAAAAACTCTAACAAAGAGAGTATAGACATAGGTTTGAAAGCATCTCTCTTTTGCATTAGTTTGAGTGTGGGCTTATATCAGTGTGTAGTCAAATATATTTAGAAACATAAAATTAGAAAAGGAAAGAAAGAAACATATAAGCTTATTAGATGATTCTACGGGAGTTTGGGATGATGAGCTTGTTGAAAAGGTGTTTTGTACAGCTTGCATTAATAACATTGAAAGTTTTTTGTAGGTGGTGGTCGACCTAGGGTGGGATGCTACTCTTGGTATTAGATTAGTTTCCTCTCACATTATGTTGTAACATTGGAATCGCAAATTTCTTGGGACTCACATAAGGACAAGCAAAATGGACATTCATAGAAGGTGAAAGGTCACCTTGGACACTTGGATTGAATAGGGAAAAGAAAGGCCAAATGAGCAAGACTTTGAATGTAGAGTCACTCTTGGGGAATATGAAGAGTCACATGGAGTGCTTGGATTGACGCATGCCTCTTGGGTTCATGTTTTTGGGAAAGCATTGTTGCTTTCCTATTTCTCCTCTTGCCTACGTATAGAGTACTTGGGTTAATGGTTTATATATGATTTTAGTGATAAAGAAATGTTTTGGAATGCTGCAACCTGCCTGAATTTCTCTAGAATTGTGACACATGATAGAAGACACCACTCTAACACATACTGAATTCTCATTGTATTATAATCACTTTCATATCGATTAGGGAATCTTTTGGTCACTAACTAATGGTCAGGGATTCTTTTAGTCATATACTATCACTACACAGTAAATATAAACAATTTAAAAACTTAAGATGGGCTAATTTCGATACCATTTTTAAGACCCTTGTGGATGCTAAGATTTGTCTTGCAACAGTCTGCACTTCATAGAGCATCAACATAGAAAGTCTTACAAGTTGTGGGACATGGTGAATTAAGACATTCTTTGGGGTTGAGAGGTCGATTCCTTACCTATCTAGCTAGCTTGATTTGGTAGGAGGAAAGAGAGAAAAGCTTAAGGTAAATAACTAAAAGCAAGTAAGGCGATGAGCCAGGATAGATATCTTCCTGTTAATCTCTCACATATATTAACACAATAAATAGCAGTCAACAAAAACTAGTTTAAAGCATAGTTGGAATACTTGGCGTTTGCAAGTACTTGGCAAGCCGAAAAACTCGGCAAAAAACTCGGGAAATTAAAAAATTGCTTAAACTTCACTAAAAACGCTTTTTTTTTGCAAAATTCAAAGATAAGATGCATCCAATGAGTCAATAAATGAGTACATATAAGAAACAAGCAGTATTTGATTGATTTGAAAGAAAATTGGATACAAAATGGCATCCTCATGTGGAATGCTCAATGCGCTGATATGATAATAGTCTGAAACAAAATGAAAATAGCAAATTGTTTTTGTAAAACTGAAAGTAAATACTACATAAACATTAATATATTTCAGTTTTTACAAATTCATATGAATCACATCTTCCTCTTTCCATGTCTAGATCTCAGTAAGGGACCAGAAGAGGGTCTAAATGTAGGAGTCTTCTCCTGTTGTGCCTGTGGCAAAACCTCCATCCTAGATGTAGATGCTCTTGCAGCTACTGGTGGTGGCACTGGCAATGACTCCTCCTCCTCAGGGTCATCCTCAAGGTCGTCCAATGAGAATGCAAATCCACCCTCCTCCATTGCCTGTCGCTCTAAATCATAAATCTCATCCTCAGTAAATAACGGAGGCTGCTCCCCTCGCCCTGTCCAATCACTATATGGATCTATCTCATCCAAATCAATTGGATCATCATATGTTATTTCCTCTACCTTTCTTCTGCGCAATCGAAGATTATATTGCACATAAACATGGTCATTGAGCCGTTTTTGAGCGAGTTTGTTCCTTTTCTTTGTGTGGATGGCCTCAAACAAACTTCAATTGTGCTCACAATTGGACGAACTACAAGGATGGCTCAAGACATGGAAGGCAAATTTTTGAAGATTTGGAGTTTTTCCACCCCAATTTGTCCACCAAAAATCTACAAAAAAAGAGTTAGAAAATTGTAACTTGTAACTTGTAATTATCAATTTTTCATTTTTGTAACTTGTAAATTTCAAATTTTATACCTGGTGACAGCCTAGATATTGCTCTCTTTGCCAGGTCTGAAGAGAAGAGTGCACCCCTTTTTTCTCTATAACTCTGCAATTCATTAACAATGTAGTCTGCCTCATCAAGTGTGGATGTCATCCGCTGAATGCAAGTAGTGAGGCCCTCCATAACCTCTCCAAAAGGATCTGCATAGGTGCCTGAATGGATGAAACGGGGGTTCAAGAAGTACCCTACTGCATGGATAGGTTGGTGGAGTTGATTGTTCCACCTCCTGTCAATAATCTCCCAAATGGGATCAAATTTGAGGCTGTCCCCCTTATAATAATTTCTAATAACCTCCTTGGCCCTATCCATGGCCTCATAAAGATACCCCATTGGGGTTTGATCCCCATCCACCAAGCGGAGCAATCTAACCAAGGGCTCTAACACCTACAATATAAATTTAAAAATGCAAAAAAAGATTAGAGTTACAATTTAGTAATTTATAAATTTACAATGAAAGACATTAACTTTAAGAAAAATGTTCAATTTGAATTTAGATTCAAACTCAAAGTTTTGAAGTTACCTTCACAATCTCTGTTGCTCTTTGTGCAAAGAGGGGCTCGAAAACAATGTTTTGAACTCTTTCTCCTTCTGGCTTCTTTAAATAAGGTGAGTCTTCCCATGCTTGACTCAAACATTTTTTTCAAAGCCGTCAATGCACCAAGAATGCTTTGCAACGTTAAGAAAACCGTTGCAAACCTTGTCACACCAGGTCTCACCAATTCTCTCCCTTTGGTGTGCTCCCTCATCAAGTTGAGAACCCAAGGGTGATTGTAGATATATTTAGTGATCCTCCTTCCATCCTCTACAATTGGTGTGACCCAATCTAATTTGCCTATGTCCTCCAAAAGAAGGTCAAGGACATGGGCAGCACATGGTGTCCAAATAATTGTGTGGTGTTTATCTTGGAGGATTCTTCCTACTGCCACATATGCCGCTGCATTGTCAATTATGATTTGCACCACATTTTCAAGCCCAACCTCCATGCACACTTGCTCCAACATTCTAGCCAAATTTTTTGCATTTTTTACTATGCTGGAGGCATCCACGGATTTCAAGAACACCACCTCATTTTTGCAAGAAACCAAAAAATTAATGATGGTACGGTTTTTTCCATCCGTCCACCCATCAAAAAGAATAGTGCAGCCATATTTTTTCCATTCTTCTCTTTGTTCTTCTATTGCTTCCCTTGCCCTTTCAGTTGCATTAGAAAGCAACCTACAAGTACAAAGAGAAATTAAGCACACAATTTTAATTTGTCAACAAAAAAATAGCTTAAATTAATCATAAATTAAACTTAAAAAACATAAATTAAAGAACATAAACTAAGCTCCCACTCAAGTCTTTGCATGAAGGCACCTTGTAGCCTTTCCCTGCAACTGTCAATGTGGTCACCAAATTTTGCCAGTAAGGTGAGGATGCCACATTGAAAGGGATGTTGTTGAAGTACCAAAACTCAGCACAAGCAACATCTGCATGCTCATGCACCTCCTTATTCCACCCAGTTGCCTCTAAAGAAGGCTATGCACCAGGTGTGTTTCTAGGCACAAAAAAATCACCAATGCGTGAACCCATGGCCATAGGTGTTGATCGGGATCCTGCCCCTGGTACTCTACTAGAGCCAGAGGTAGTCGAAGGGATGGAGGTGGTGGTGGGTTGCAGCGATTGTCTTTGCACATGTGGACCACGAAGAGAACCCACTATGTCAGCTGCTACATCATCATCATCATCTGACAGTGAATCAAGGTTGGCTGTAGCACCTTGAGAAGAAGCTATGGCAGCTTGCATTGCTACTTTTTCCTTTGTTCTTTGCACCTTTTTTTCTTCTGTAGCGGAAAGTATTGCATTCATTTGTCTTTTTATTTCCTCATTGGTGTTTATGCAAGCCTTAGCATCACATCTAGGGATGCTTGCAAGGTGGTATTTGAGGCGATTGATGCCTCCACGGTATACATTTTTACATTTAATGCAATACACTGATCCAGGTTCTAGTCCTTCATATGCATATTTCCAAGCAGGATCTCTAGCTCCTGCTGGACGAGTGCCTACATATTCCCAACTCCCAGGCACAAATGGGGCTGAGGTAGGGGTAGAAGCGGATTCATAAGCCATTATCAATTAACCTACACACACAAAAGTGAAAGCACAACTTATTAGTTTTTTGATAGAAAATTTAAAACAAACTAAATTAGATAAAATAAAAATAGATTACTTTAAATTAGTAAAATCTAAACTAATCTAAGATTCTAAACATTTTCATAAAAAAAAATGGATTAATAAAAGAAAATAATAAACTAGGGTTACAAAAAATGTGAAAAAAATGTAAAAATCTGAAAATTACTTTAAATTAGTAACAAATGAAGCTAATATATGATTTTAAACATGTTTTCAACAAACAAGAAGAATCAAAATTAAAAAAATAACTAGGGTTTGAAGAAAATTTCCAAAAAAATGAAAAAATCAGAAAAAAGTGTCACAAATTCTTGTTTTGATGAATCTAAATCTTCTTTTCAACAATATAAATGTATTTAAATCTATTTAATAGTTAATTCATGATGTTTTTTAAAAATACAATCAACAAAAATGAAGAAAAAATTAAAAAAAAAAAGAACAAGAAAAATCAGAAAACCTACCTAGAAATCCAATTTGCCTTCGAAATCCGATGAAAATCTCATTCAAATCTCGTCTCCTCGGTGCAAAATCACTGAAAAATGGTGCAAAATGCTTTGGACTAGGTTTTTGCTCTGCCAAGAGTGAGAACAACTCAAAAAAACAAAATGAAATCACCTTTTGGCCAGCCGCGGGCTTCATACCCAGATCGCGCGGGTTTTTTTTTAAAACTCGCCGACTTTTGTGCAAAAACTCGCCAAAAAGTCGGCAAGTTTTTGCACAAAAGTGTGCGAGTTTTTTTGGGCGAGTACTTTCCATTTTTACTCATTTTCAAAAAAAACTCGCGAGTTTTTGGCGAGTGTGCCAACTATGGTTTAAAGCATAAGCATAGGAATACAAAAGACAATTTAATATCTATAAACAATCTCAAAAGAAGGATATATGAATCACAACTTCATATATTTACAAAAGTGTGCACGATTACATTCTTATGAAAGCTTGCAAATCTCCAGACACATAAACTGTAATGTCCCCTTCCTGAGTAGTTGACCATTGGAGACAATTGGCCTATTCTTCAAGTACCTGTAAGCTAATGTGGTTTGGTTAGGGGACCCAACGGATATTGGAGATCATATTGTTCAACCCATTTGGCATTTTTTGTGTGTTGCAGTGAGTTCAATGCGTTAGAAGATTCCTACTGACACTTTTTGGAGTGTTTTCGGGCGCTTGGTCCAATTTTACTCTTTTTAATAAGTCACCTTCTCAACACCGACTTGGTCCCTCCGCATTGGCTTCCCCTTGGCATGGTCAGATATTGCATTTAATGACTATTTGGTGACATTTAATGGTTAAGGGAATTATTTAAAATAGTGTTAATGTTATAAGTTAAATTAAATATTTAACTTAACGTTATTTTAAATTAATTAAAGTGACTTTATAAAGTGGTGTTTAGGGTACAAAAGGGGACATTTAGAAAAAAATAAATTTAAGTTGTTTTAAAAAAGGGGACGCCTAAATGGGAGACATAAGGGGTTTTATTAAATAAAATAAATATTAAATTCCAAAAAGCTGGGCGTGGGATTTAAGAAGAGAAATAAAAGAGTTTTTGGAGCTCATTTGCAACAGATGCTTGGAAATTCTGGATGAAGAAGTATTGCAGGTTGAACAGTGTTCTTCCCAAGGCTTTGTGAGGACAAAACCTTTCACAAAGGACATCCATTTCGCAAGTGAAAGATCTTTCCTATTGGATTGCAGGTGGTTCTACACAGGTACTGCGCAGGAGCTTAATTGTTGTGAGAATTCTTGATTATACTACCAATTTTGGAGGGGAAATTATGGACAGATATGTGAGAAGGTTATCGGCAAAATAGAGAAGCATTTATTGCAGATTTATCCAATTTTTTGCCGCCCATACACTTTCCCTAGCTGGCTGTATAACCCAGTTTAGATGTAGGAATTTGTGGGCCTAAGCGCATAGGGTTTTGGAGGGGTCTTTGCTCGATTGGAAGCACCTAAGGGTGTTGGATACGTGGACATTATTTGATGGGTAGAGAAATGCAGATGTGAAGCGTTTTGAAGCCATCATTCTGACCTTTGTTTGTTGTTCCAAGCTTATTTGGAGACTTGTAATGAAGTGCAGCTTCCGAGAATGTGAAAACAAGTGTTAGTTTATGTAATGCAACATTTGGGAGTTTGTTTAATGTCATTTCTACTTGTATATCTGCTGTTCATGAATTTATGGGTGTAGAACAGTCTATAAACTCGTTATAAATTAATCAGAACTGAAATATGTATTGCAGCAGATGGGTTTAATATTTTAATGTTGTGTTACCAGATCCTGACGGCGACCGGCTGAATGCCAATCTGATTCGAATCAGATCCGGGTACTGGTCCATTTCACCTGTGGATCCGAGCCGGGGGCTACCAAAGGCCACCCGGTTCGCCTAGGGTGAACCCAAGACGAATCCAAGCAGATCCGCATGAACCCGCAGGGGACTCATACCTGCAATGCCAAAATTGACGCTTTTTTAATTTTATTTTTTGCTTTTTCAATTCGTTTAATCAATTGATTTGACTAGGCACCCAAATGAACCCTAATATTGACTTGTGAAACAAATTAAACACCAAAACAATTCCATTTTGTTTCATTTCTTTTGCAAACAACAAATATCATTCGAAGAGGTTGAACATTCTTTTTGTCTTATTGGATCAACAAAAAGAGTTGAAGATTGATCTTTGTAAGCATCTACATCGATTGCATTGTCATTCCTACGCATTTACAAGTGTTTATTGGCTGCCAAGAAGATCATAGAGGGAAATTTTTGCAAAGAGGTAACTTTCTTTCAATTTTTTCCTCCATTTTTGTTTTACAAACAAGAAACAAATGTTTTGCTTTGTTTATCTATAGTTTTTTCCTTTCTTCTAGGAATGTAACAAAGATTCAAAAGAGCTAGGTTTTGTATATCTATTTTTTGTGTTCAGTTTTTTGTTTTTGTTTTGAATGTGTTGTTTACAATATTTCTTGCCATAGGAATCACAATGGCAACTAGTTCTAGCTCCATGGCTCAATGTAAATTCAAAACAAATCCAAATTCTCCTCTATGGAAATATGTTCAAACGATACAAACAGGTTCCAGGTGGTGGGGGTTACATTTGGATTTGCAATGGGTGTGATGTCAGATATTCTAGTTCATATAGTCGAGTGAAAGCTCATTTGTGTGGAATACCTAAACAAGGCATCAAACCTTGCCCTAGAAAGGATGGTGTAGTTGTGCTATCAGAGATAGTGATAGGAAATATTACAGAGCAAGAACAAGCCGGTGAACGGGCAGGTCGTAAATCAAGTCACCCCTTCATAAAAAAAGATCAAAGGGAATGTAACATGCATCTAGTCCCAATGTTGTGGTAGAAAACCATCCATTTTTTGCCACTCCTCATCCTCAAAGTGAGCAACTCATTACAAGCAAAAAACCGAAAGGACCTTTGGAAAGTGCATTTCAAAATGAGAGTCAAGACATTGCCAACCAACATGTAGCAAGATGTATTTATGCAAATGGATTGTCTTTTAATGTTTTCGCTATCCATATTGGAAAGAGATGTTGAAAAAAGTTAATGAAGCTCCAAAAGGGTACAAGGGCCCAAGTTATGAAAAGGTGTGTGGCACCTTATTGGAAAAAGAGGTCAAGGAACGTTGAAGATGCATTGCAGCCCATAAGGGATTCATGGGTTGAGATAGGTGTATCCATTATTTGAGATGGGTGGAAAGATGAGAAAAATGGCCCTTGATCAATGTCATAGTGGTGTCCCCTAAAGGGGCAAACAAAGTTGTTGATTGTGAGGGGCAGTGGAAAGATGGTCAATCTATTGGTGATATTCTTATTGCAGCCATTGAGCAAGTGGGTCCCCTCTAACATTGTTCAAGTAGTAACGGACAACGCAAAGAATTGTAGGGCTGCTGGTTTGTTGGTTGAGGAACAACATTCACATATATTTTGGAAACCTTGTGCAGTCCACTCTCTCAATCTTATGCTACAAAAGATTGGGAATAAATTGATTGGATCAAAGAGTTGTATGCAAAGGTTGGGGACATCCAAATGTTCATCACCAACCACCACATGTCTCAAGGCATTTTCAGATCATTTTCAAAATTGGAGTTATTGAAGGTAAGTGAAGTAGCATCAAATTTTACATTTTCATAATTTGATTGTGTATTCTAATTCTCCTTTAATTTTTAAAGTTTGTTTTTAAATTTAATTATTTTATTTTGTATTTTAAATAGGTTGTAAAGACCCGTTTCACCTTGTTGTTTCAGATAGCTTCGGTCAGATATAAATGATGATTGCATTCATGCATCATCATCATTTATATTTAACCTAAGTGTTCTTAACCTCGAAAAAGGAAAATCAAATAAGTGTTGCGGATTTCTAATGATGATCGAAATATTGCATATTGGAATTCATTCCTTATGATTGCTGTGTGTTATACAGATCTCATTTTAGTTTGAGAAATAAATAGCGAACTGTTAAGGGAGCCCGCACGCTCAAGGGACGCGCCCCATGAGTGGACGTGTCTCCACTCTATGGAGACACGTCCTCTCATGAGACGCATCTCTCCTTGAGGCGTGTCTCCCTCATATTTATGCGACCTCTTGCTGTTATTTGCAGACATCGAAATTATTAATGTTCTGCAATCAGCACATTCAGTATAATTAAAATCTGGAAATCGAAAATCTGACTTGGAATTTTAGTAGAATTCTTACAATTAGAATCTCTTTAAAACCCTTAGTCTCTCACTTTGATAGAAGATTTGATTACATTTACATGGTATCATAGCCATGTTGTATGAATCCAAATCAAATCTAAATATGAAATTGCTCAAGAAAATTCGTATTTTCTAGAATCAAATTCACATCACATTCTTCATAATGTCAAGTGTGATTAGATTTGAAGATCGTCTTGCAGGAGCAGACAATTTCACATCATGGAAATTTAGAATCATGATGATCCTTAAAGAGAATAAGCTAGACTCACTTATGAGAGAAAATATGAAGAAACCAGAGTCTGAACCTGAGAAAACTCAATGGATAGAAAACAATGAAAAGGCCATGAAAATCCTAGTAGATACAGTTAGGGATCATATAGTGCCCATCCTAGCAAAACATGAAACTGCATACCATATGTACAAATCTCTTGAGAGTACTTATGAGATCAACAACACCTGCAGGACTCTTGCATTAAAAAGGCAAATCAACAATGCTCAAATAAACAAAGGAGAGTCCATTAATGCATACTTCTATGAGGATTATTGAACTAAGGGATCAATTATCCACAATTGGATATCAGATTGATAGCAAAGAGTTAACTCTAATTGCACTAGGAGGCCTACCAAACTCATGGGAGTCATTTGTTCAAGGAATAAGTGCAAGATCTAAACTCCCTAAGTTTGACAGGCTAAGAACTGACCGCCTTCAAGAAGAAACAAGACTCTCCACAAAAGAAAACAAACAAAAAAACATAGATGAAGACATTCATGTACTCAACACATCGTCTAATAAAAGGAATAAGAAAAACTCCTACAAGAAAGGATCTTTTAAAAGAAAGAGAAATTCCAATGGAAAGGGATCTTCTAAAAAGAAAGACATCTCTCAAGTGCAATGCTTTAGATGTGATCAATATGGCCACTATGCAATGAAGTGCCCTGACAGATCAAAGCAACAAGCATCTTTTGCCAAAGTAGGAAAGACAAATTCAGATCATGAATCTGAGAACTTTGTGTTCTATTCAGTCTTATCTAGTCAAGTATCTAACAATATCAACAACTGGGTGATTGATAGTGGTTCTTCGAGGCACATCATAGGGTTTAGAGAACACTTAGACACTATGACTGAAGAGTCTGATGAAGATGTAACAATTGGGGATGACTCTACACATCAAGTAAAAGGGGTTGGAACTTGTTCCATCACATTGAAATCTGGTCTCTCCCTTCAACTCACTGGAGTCTTATTTGTACCTGGAATAAAGAGGAATCTAATATCCATCTCTGCCCTTGAAGACAATGGATATAGGGTTACATTTATGGATGGAAAAGTTCTAGCATGGCCTAAAAACTCAACTATCAAGAAAGCCCAAACCATAGGTGTAAGACAAGGGTACCTTTACAAACTTTGCACTGAATTTAAACAAGCCCTTACCCTTGACACCTTTGAGTCAAATGAGATTTGGCATAGAAGATTAGGACACCTTCATTTCCGCGCCCTACCTTCTATGGAAAAACTTGTAACAAGCTTACCTTAATTAAAACCATCTCATGAAGGAACTTGTAAAGGTTGTGCCTTAGGAAAGAATACAAAGGGATCCTTTCCCATTAGTTTGAGCAAAACCCTAAATGTGTTAGATCTGGTTCACTATGACTTATGTGGACCCATGTCTGTACCTTCTAAACCAGGATTTCTATACTATGTCATATTTATAGATGACTTCTCTAGGAAAACCTGGATCTATTTCCTTAAGTGTAAAGAGTCAATAGAAATCCTCAAAAGGTTCGAAGAGTTCAAAGCACTTACGGAAAACTTCTCCGGGAAGAAAATAGAAACCTTAAGGACAGACAATGGGAAAGAATACACCTCTGAAATTTTTAAGGAATTTTGCATGAGTACTGGAATTAAGAGGGAGTTCACTGTGGCCTACAACCCTCAACAAAATGGGGTTGCTGAAAGAAAAATGTAATGTCCCCTTCTCAATGACATCTTTCCGAGCACAGGATTAGCCTATCATACGACCCTCGTAGGCTGATAGACTGGATAGAGGGTCATGTTGGAGCTTGGCTCAGCTTCAGTTGGCAGAGTTTGATCAGTTGGCTTTCATTCGGGCTCATTCGGACACTTCTTGCAGAAGTTGCTATTTTTAGCAGTTCTTGGCAGTCAGCGTGGGACCCTTGCTATTTTTAGCAGTATGGATTATTGGTGTTCAGAATCACTTCAGTGTTCGTCAGTTTCAAACGGATCAGGCATCGGATGAATAATGAGAGAGATATTAATATTTAATTGAATTAATTAAATATTAATTATTTGGAGATTATAATATAAAGTTATAATATTTAATTATAACTTGAGTGATTTTGTTAAAGGGGTCGCCCATCATCAGAAAGGGGCCAATTGACAATTAAATTTATAATAAAATATTTGGCTGGAGACTATTGAGAAATTAAAATAATAAAAGTCAAATTCTTTAATGAATCCCTATTATTAAGGAATTCGCACTTTTGAGGGTATAAGCCATTTGCATTGGAATTCGAGCCATTATGTGATTATTGATATTTGAAAATTGATCAAGTTTGGTCTCAGCAAGAAGCTTTAGGGTTTCAGTCTCGAATTCATTGGGGAACGAGCCATCTCCATTGAAAGCAGTTCAGAAGGTGTGAGATATCACCTGATCTATTGCCAGCAGAGGAATTTCTTCAATTCAGAAGAAGTTGCAGAGCATTCAGAGTTTATTTACCTTCAGAGTTTTAGCAAGGGTTTCATCCTGGAAGCAGTGGTTAACAGAGGCGCACCATATTTTGAGTTTAGACATTTATTCCAAGGGAGCCGTACACTTGTACCTGTTGGTCTGACAGCCGTACCATTTGCTATAGGCCGTACTTCTTCATATTCTGGCCGTACCCACCTCTTGAGCAAAACGCCTTCCATCTTTGCTTTCTATCACCATTACTGAGGGCGCCCAGGCAGTTGGATCAGTCTGCAATCATTGTACTGAGGGAGAAGGGATCTTTTAATGCTGCCGTACCAGATCTGGTTATTACCAGTTTGCTGCAAAAATCAGGTTCTTTTATTAAAGAAATCAATGTTTTCCAGATTGCATGTTATTGATTTCTATTTGTAAGCATTCCAGAAGATTGTTGAATAGACTGGCATCTCTCTTAGCAATAGAAGCTATTGATTTCAGAGTAGATTTATTTTATATAGAATTTATTCTTTATTCTTTGCAAAAATCGCAATTTCCTTTATTTGCACCAAAACCCCAAAACGGTCAAAAAAACGCAAAAACAACAAAAAACAAGCAGTTTCAGAATCAGGGGAAACTTAGGGTTTCTACAAAAAAATAGAACCATTGTAGACGCTGCCAAAGCAATGTTGCTTGACCAAAACATTGAAACCTCTTTCTGGGCAGAAGCCTCTAGGACTACTGTCTACATCCAAAATAGATGTCCTCATTCTCATCTTGATAACAAAACTCCTGAAGAAGCCTTCACTGGCATAAAACCTGACATTAGTCACTTTAGGATTTTTGGTTGCCCCGTCTATATTCATGTGCCCAAGGAGAAGAGATTCAAACTTGAACCTTCCGGAAAGAAAGGGATATTTATGGGATATAGTGAAACCTCCAAGGCCTTCAGGATATTCATACCCAAGCAGAATCAAATTGAATTAAGCAAAGATGTCATCTTTGAAGAAGACGTTGCATTCAAGAGGGCAAGAAGTTCTAGTGAGACTGAAACCTATTCCCCTAGAGTACCTGAAATGGAACCTGCTCCTGAGATTCAGAGGGAGCATCCTGAGGAAATGCCACATGAACTTCCTTCTACTTCAAATGAGAATACAAATGACAACAGCAGAAAGAGACCACTTAATGGCTGTGAAACATATTTTGAGATATCTTCAAGGCACTATTGGATATGGTTTTCTTTACAAAATGATCAACTAGATCTACTTGGGTACTCTAATTCAGATTGGGCTGGAAGTGTAACCGATCGGAAAAGCACATCAGGATGTTGCTTCAGTTTAGGATCAGCTATGATCTCCTAGATTTGCAGAAAACAATATTCAGTTGCACAGAGCTCAACAGAAGTTGAATACATTGCAGCCTCAATGGGAGCAAGAGAAGCAGTTTGGCCCATTAAATTGCTTGTGGGACTCTTTGGTGAGCCCTTGAATCCTACAATTATTCATTGTGATAATCAGTTGCATCAAACTCTCTGAATCTGTCTTCATGATAGATCTAAGCACATTGAGATCCCTATCATTATGTAAGAGATATGGTGGAAAGGAAAGTGATTAGTTGGAGTATATTAGTACAAATGATCAAATTGCAACATTCTCACCAAGCCTCTCTCCCGAATCAAGGTAGAGCACTTCAGGAAGAAACTTGGTATGGTTGAAATGTAATTTGTTATTTATGTTTGAAATACAAATTGTTTATAAAATTGTACTATATAAAGATGTTTAATGTGTAAACTCTTTTGTCATGTGTGTGACTCCATGACTTTATGGGCCTACTCCCCTGTGTACATTATTGAAAGGTGACGATCTTTCTAATAATGAACACTTGTATTTGACATTGTAAAGTGACGACTCTACAATGATAAACTATCATGATAGATATCATGTGACTTGATATCTATGGACATGTCATGATAGTATCTCTTGGACACTTTGATGGATATCATGGGACTTCATATCATCTGAAGATCATTGTGATCCTTAAGAGATAATCATGGTGGATATTTATATCCGTGGATATGCCATGAATTATGGTAGACATCATGTGACTTGATGTCAGTGCACATATCATAATGAAGATGTGTTATGAAGAATGTCATGTGACTTGACAATATTGAGAAATCATATCATATCTTCGATATCACATGTGAAGGTGATATCTCCACTTATTTGATTTGGAATATCTTCCCTAGCTAAGAGGGAGTGTTGTTTCAGATAGCTTCGGTTAGATATAAATGATGATTGCATTCATGCATCATCATCATTTATATTTAACCTAAGTGTTCTTAACCTCGAAAAAGGAAAATCAAATAAGTGTTGCGGATTTCTAATGATGATCGAAATATTGCATATTGGAATTCATTCCTTATGATTGCTGTGTGTTATACAAATCTCATTTTAGTTTGAGAAATAAACAGCGAACTGTTAAGGGAGCCTGCACGCTCAAGGGATGCGCCCCATGAGTGGACGTGTCTCCACTCTATGGAGACACGTCCTCTCATGAGACGCGTCTCTCCTTGAGGCATGTCTCCCTCATATTTATGTGACCTCTTGTTGTTATTTGCAGACATCGAAATTATTAATGTTCTGCAATCAGCACATTCAGTATAATTAAAATCTGGAAATTGAAAATCTGACTTAGAATTTTAGTAGAATTCTTACAATTAGAATCTCTTTAGAACCCTTAGTCTCTCACTTTGATAGAAGATTTGATTACATTTACACACCTCTAACACAATCGTCTTGAGACAACTTGTGAAAGTTAGAGAGGTGCTTTCTAGCATGGTGATTAGCTAAAATTGGTCTATGTGGTGGCAAAGCAACTCTGACAAGGCAACAAAAATTAAGCAAATGATATTAGATGACTCATGGTGGGATTGTGTGGAGTATCTCCTTAGCTTCACCAAGCCTATTTTGAGCATGTTTGCTATATTGACATGGACAAGCCTTGCATTGGAGAAATATATGATGGCATCAACTCAATGATTGAGAAGATGAAGAGCATCATAAATGTGAAAGAGCAAGACCTTGAAGAGACTTTCTTAAAACAAGAGCATGCAATTGTTGAAGAAAGATGGAACAAAATGACCACTCCATTACATTTTCTTTCCTTCACATTGACTCCAAAATGTTGATATAATTGCAGCTTCAGGTTTCATACTTCCTTATTTATATGTGATTATTCAATGTAGAGAGGCGCTTCACATGACAACTTTGTAATTATCTTCTTGGCCGGCCTTGTAAATTAAAATTATATTTTTATGATGGTCGACCTTGCATGAAAAGGTGCGACCTCTCTCCTTCAAGTTGTATAAATACAAGATCATTCCACTCCATTTGGAGATAAATCAAGTTCGAGTATTTCATCTCTTCCAAGTGCGAATTCTTCAAGGGCAGATCAATCAAGTGTAGATTGTGAATAATCAAGAGCAGATAGCGAATTTCTTAAGGGCAGATCTGAGTTACAAGGAATTGCTGATTACTTGTTATCATTGCATCTTGTGAAGGTGTTGCATATCAGCCTTGAGATTGGCCTCATTGTAAAGAGACTTGTTGCCATTATTGATATATTATAGAGAGATATTTGTTGTTGGGTTTTTCTCCTCAAGAGGAGGGTTTTCCTAGGGTATCTGCTGTGTTATTGTGTCTGATTTTGAATTAATTTTTTGTGCATTTCATCTGATCATAAAACTAACGTGGTATCAGAGCAGGTTTGAAGAAGGTCTTGATCAGATTGTTATTAAAGCGATACTCTTTATTCTCTTTCTCATTGTTGTTTACTTCTATCTCTTCGTCAAGATGGTGATCAATCTTAAGCTTGAGGATAGACTTGAAGGAGCATCTAATTACACATCTTGGAGATTCAGAATTATGCTCACCTTGGAAGAAAGTGAATTGGCTGAATTCATGGAGAGCAAAGTTTCCGAGCCTGCTGATGAGGAAGAGAAGATTCAATGGAAGAAGAAAGATACTAAGGAAAAGAAGATGTTAGTTAATTTCGTGAAGTATCATATTGTTCCCATCATCTCTAAGATGAATACGGCAAGGGAGATGTTTAAGTCTTTGGAGGAGATGTATGAGATCAACACCACAAGCTGTGCACTTGCATTGAAGCAACAACTTCATCATGTGAAGATGGCGGAAGGAGAATCTGTCATCACTTACTTCATGAAGATTTCCGAATTGAGAGATCAGCTCTCTTCTATTTGTCATTTTGTTGATGTCAAGGATTTGACCGTGCTTGCCCTTAATGGTCTTCCTTCATCTTAGAAGTCTTACATTCAAGGAATCAATGCAAGATCAAAACTTCCTAAGTTTGATCATTTGAGGGCAGATTGTATTCAAGAAGAGTCTAGGTTGGCTGCGAGAGGTATTGGTTGAATCTCTACAAATGAAGACATTCATGTTCTTTCCGCTCAATCCTCGAAGAAGAAAGAGAAAGGTGGAAAGAAAGGATATTTCAAGAGGAATAGAGATAAAGGAGCTAATGGTGCTCCCACATTCAAAAAGAAGTGGGACCTCTCCAAAGTCCAATGTTTTCGTTGTGACATGTTTGGTCACTATGCAAAGGATTGCCCCACCAGGCCTAATCAACACGCTTCATTTGCAGATGTGGATGAGATCTCTCCTCAGAAGGATTCTAGGGAATTTCTATTCTAAGCCATGGGCCTGTGTTCAAGCCGTGAAGGTTGTGTGTTGATTTGTATGCAAGAGCAGCGTATCTTACTACGTCCAATATTTGCATCCATCAGGATATTTAAAGAGATAAGTATTCTTTGTTTGTTGTATTATATCATTTAGTTGGATCTTGTAATTAGTAAAGAGAGATAGTGGTTTCTCTTGAATTGTGTTCACTAGCATAAGATCCTTTGAAGATTTCATCTATTGCAAGTTATTTCATGTTGGTTGTGAAGATTTCTAAGTGTGACTCTAAAATAAAAAGAGAATTGCAATTTTGATGGTGATTAGTTGGTCACATCGATATCATTCTATAATGCATGAACTGTGATAGAGCCTTGAACTCTTGGAGAGAGTTGGTTCTACATGCTAACTGAATATTGCATTCAAGAAATTTGTAGTTGTTCAGATTGTCTTTTGTTGTGCTGAGCTTAGCACTCTTAAGAGGAGTAAAAGATGGAAGAAAGAGTTATATCAAAATTCAATAAAGATAAGTTCTTTATTCCTTCATTCTGATCTTTTGATATATTTCTCTTATAGGTTGATCTACTTATTCATGTTTTTAATATTGTTCATAAATTCTTATGTATTCATGCTATAACCTGAGATGGTAAACGTTGTATGATTCTAGCCTTGATATTTCTTTGGATAATTATAAACTATTAGTAATCTCTCTCCAAAAATGCTTCCAGGATAGATCTAGGGGCAAGAAGGTGATGAGAGATTGCTTAGTGATGAAAAGCTTGAGGCATCTTGTGAGGAAGTCATGCCGACCAAAGAAATGATCAAGTGTGAAGTCACAACTTGCAGCCATAGGATTGAGTTGGTGGCTAGAGGGAGTTCACTTCCAGAAGACTTCTTTGCAATCTCTGAAGCAGGGATCAAGAGGGAGTTTTGTGACTCACAGAGAAGAAGTGAAGGTTGCAGTGTTGCAAGGCCAAGTGTTAAATCCTTGAAAGACCTCTTTAGCTGCTGAGATCAGAATTGCACAAAGACAGTCATCTGGATTTGATATTGGTAGCTCTGCAAACCTATTTTGAATAGAGTGATCTGCAATGAGGTCAAGGAGGTCCACCTTGAACTCTCTACAATACCAAAGGTGTGCACTGGAAAACATTTATCTAAGGCAAGCATTGCAGGCAATCTTGGTCAATGAGGTCAGAAGGTTAATGCAAGTACTTACAGATTCAGAGGGAGCCTACTAAACCTGAAGAAGATGGCAATCTAGTTGATATTGGTTATTTATGTTGGTTTATGGAAACCAATTTTCAAAAGCTTAAGGAGGTTGTAGCTAGTTCAAATCTAGTAGATCCCACAATGTACAGGCAATTGATTGGATCGTTGATGTATCTAGTCAAATACTAGACCTGATATTTGCTATGCAGTGAGTGCACTTAGTCAGTTCATGTGTGAACTGAGGCAGATATATTTTGTTGCAGCAAAACATATCCTAAGATACTTGCATGGCACAGTTGGATATGGATTGAGATATTCTTGAAGTGTGGATCTGGAGTTGCATGGGTATACTGATTCTAATTAGGCAAGGTGTGTCACTAATTGGAAGAGCAACTCTGGATGTTGCTTCAGTTTGGGATCTGTTATGATTTCCTGGTGCAGCAGGAAGCAATCATCTATAGCATTGAGTACAGCAGAGGCAGAGTATATTGTAGCTTATGTGGCAGTTCGGGAAGCAATGTGGCTTTGTAAGCTTCTTGTAGGACTGTTTGCACAATCAATGGAGCCTACTATCATTCATTGTGATAACCAGAGTTGTGTGAAGCATTATGTCAATCCTGTGTTTCATGACAGAACTAAGTATGTTGAGATCAAATACCATTACATCAGAGATATGGTATTGAGGAAAGCTATACAGTTGAGGTATATCAGCACTGATGAGCAGACGGCAGACATTCTCACCAAGCCTCTCTCCAAGATAAAATTTGAGTACTTTCTGTTGGGTGAAAATTATGTAATCAGCTTTTCAATAGATTACACAACTAGGACTTCAGCCACAGCTATGTGAGATGTAAATCTCTCCTCTCAGAAAGGGGAGGCGCCCTTCTTACTGCTGACAGAAGGGATAGTAAAACAAACAAAGTAATTACAAAATGTACACAATACTTATGAAGTGGGGGGGGGGGTGTCACATTCATCCTTCTCTCTTTTTTCAGAGAAGATGTTTACAATGCTTCACTATTGGAAGTTCTCAATTCACAATAACTTTAAACGATCAACAAGCAGTAATGCCATTACCTCTATCTTGTCAAAGCAAAGCGTAGAGGTACCAGAAGTGATTAATAATAAATTAGTAAAATAAAAGGGAAAACTCACGAAGGCACAAAGTCGTTCCGTAGCTTTATCAATGGTGGATTTGTGATAGGTGTATCATTTGTCGCATTAGAAGCACAAAGTCTTCTTAGATGCAGCAATTCCTTGAACAACATGAACAATTACAAGCGCAAAGTCTTGTAGATTATCCAACCAAAGTATCCAAAGAGCATGAATAATTACAAGCACAAAGTCTTGTAGACCATTCAACAATAGTATCCAAAGAGCATAAATAATTACAAGCACAAAGTCTTGTAGATCATTCAACCAAAGATAAACAAAACACAAATGTAAATCTAAATAAATGATGCAACACAAAGTTTACATGAATTACTTAGAGTCCTTCAGATTCCATAAGCTTCACCACCAGATCAATTCATAAGATTATCGAATCCAACACAAAGTCTGGTTTGCAATCTTCTTCTTTATTGATCAGATTTCATTCACAAAGTATGAACACAAAGTTTCACAATTCTACTTCAAAAAGGGCAACACTTCGTTGCAAAATACTAAAAGATGGACAATACAAAGAAAATCCCTCACATTATATAGAAAGAGGGATGAGCAAAATTAGGAATCTAATTTGAGGAAATCAAGGAAAGTTGGGTGAGTGATTTAAGGAGATCTCACCTAACTTTGACCAAAGTCAAAGTGTACTTTTTCTTAATGAAATTACATCTCGAACTTGGTGCAATTACAATTTACAAAAAGACATAAGATGTCAGGAAATATTTACAAGATGCATAAAAGGATGCATCGAAAATGTCTAACACTGGAAATCAGGAACCTTCTTCATGTTTTCTTGCTTTGGGCGCAGAAGTCTTCGTATTTCTTCCTGGTCTCCTGCACGAACTTCTCATCCAGACCAACGGTGTAATCTACAATGGTGTGAATTCTCGTGATCAATCTCATGGCAGATGAGTGAACCTTCTTGCACCTTTCAAGATGCGTTTTCAGGTTATCCAATGTAAGCCTTGTATCACAAATGACGTTCAGAGAGGCTTCTGAAAAATCTGCGCTGTCAATCATCTTCATGATGGCTTGAAGATCTGGAATATTTTTGTGGCCGGAAGGAAGATACGATTTTCCTCAAGAACTTGTCCTAGTAACTCCTTGATACCTTTTTCAAGAATAACACGATGCCCTTCGACATCTTCCTGCACTTGGTGGAGATCTTCCGTAAGAGATTGAATTACTTGAATTTGATGTTTCAAGGATTCTCTTACCTCAATGAACTTTTCTTTGTCGGGAATTACCCTAGCTTCCACCAATTTACTGAGCTTTACCTGCTTCATCTGTGACCATGACAGCAGGCATTTTTCCATATCTCTGCGCTCCTGGGAAAGTACACTTTTTTCTTTATCAAGCTCTGTGGTGAGCTTGGCCAACAAAGTAGTTTTCTCGTCCGCAGCAATTATGATCGAGATCCGTGTTCTATGATCTTCTCAACGAAATCATACAACACCCTACCTTTGGAGGCGAACTTCTCAGCTTTCTTGACAGCTGGGTCCTCAATACTTACCACTGTCAGCGGTTGTGCATTAGTTGGAGATCCTGCAAGTCTCTTTACAATAGTGGCATAATGCTCTGCCCTTTGTTTGTACATATTGCGAGCTTGCTCCATTTTATCCAGTCTTCCAGCCAAGATATCCAATGTCACTTGCGCATCTGCTTTTGCACTTTCATTGGTAACCTTGCCAAGCTGGACTCTTGTTACCGTGTAGTGCTCCATATTTACATCTCCTTCTCGCAGTGGTATGCCAATCTCCGCATACTTGTAGCCAGTCTTGTCAACGTTTAGCCTCGAGTATACTTTTGTCTTTTTCTTCCCTTTAGCCTTTGGAGGGACTATCATTTGCTTTTTCCGCTTCGACACTTGAGATATCAGCCAAGGGGGAAGGAAGGAGGTGTGGACTTCTGGATTCATTGTCAACTCTGTCGTCATTGTCACTTCTGAAGTTACCATGGGTATTGTGACAATAGGAGAAGTGTCTGTCATCATTGCTCCTGTAGACTACACATTGAGTTGATCATGCATTTACTCATTCATGAAACGATTGAATTCATTTTCAGAAGTGATATCATACGTCGGTGAAGACAGGCTAGGAATGGATGATGGAGGACTTGACAGTATATCAACCGTATGAATGCTTGTCACCGAGGGAGTATCAAGCAGGGTTGACGCTGTAGGAATAGTGGATATCTCTACTGCAGGAATGCATGTGGTAGGAATGGGTGATGAGGGAACAGAAGGTGGAGGAGTACTTGAATTTGGAGGGGTATGAGGAACACTGGAAATCACAGGTGATGACGTTTTAGGAATTTCCTCAACTACATTCTTAGGTGGAGACATAGTTCTTTCTTGATCATGCCTGGGTTCTTGTTGATCACCCTCTTGTCTCTCTAATTCTGGTTCACCTTCAGATTCTTCTTCAAAATCTTCTTCAGACTCTTGCCCGCTTTCAAAAACTTCTTTTGCATTAGAGTCTGCTTCTGTTGAGTCTTTATCTTCAGCGGATTGATCACTGGAAGTACCTTCTTCATCGGAATCTATCTCCTCTGGAACAACCTTTTTACCTTTAGAGCGAGATGGATCGGATTCCGTGGTTTCTCCTTCTGGGACGGACTGGGTATCTTTCTTGCCAACAGTAAACTTGATCCTGAGACCTCTTCGTGAAGAAGTGGGAGCAGCCGCTAATTTATTTTTCATGAGGAGTTCTTGCTGTCGGCGAGCTTTTGCTTCGGATTCTTCTCCTTCTGAATCTGTTCTGAAACTTTTCATTTCAAAACCATGCTTATGTAACCATTTTGCAGTATTGGATAGGATTGGCGCCAATCTCTCTCTCATGCTAGTACTTTCTTTCCTAGACCATCGAATTGCAAGCAACGGCCTTTTAGAAACCTCTTGTTCATCATAGACAGCATTCATGATATCACCAGGATTTGTAAAATCCTTTGGTAGGTCAGCCATATCAAGGTCTTTGATCTGCTGCACGGTCAACCTACAATAATCCATTTTACGAATGGCTTCTTGATCTCTGCAATCAGCCCAAATGTCTTCAAAACAGTACTTGTGACGATGACCCTTTTGTAATTGCCTTCTGACATCCCAGTAATCAAAATCAAACCTATACCTGTAGGTCTTGATTGTCATAATTTGCATCTCAACATAAACAGATTTGACTTTTTGTACAGTTGGGATAGTATATCTGCCGATTGTCAGTGGGAACTTGAATCCACGCTTGTGATTACTACTTCGTTCTTTATGCACTGAAATCAGTTGTCTGCACATCTCCATGAGAACCCACTTGTCTGAAGGATATCATGGCAGCATGTAAGGGCAGCCAGTGTAGCACCCTACTCTCAAATAAGTAAATGTTGGGAATTGCAGAAATAAGCATCCAACTTTACTTACCGCCTTATAGGCCTCATCAGATACCCTTCTCCTCTCGAGAGCTAGATCAAAATTGAAAAGCAAAGGTGTGAAGAAAGCATCAATAACCCGCATGAAATGATGGAAGCTTTCCTTCAATTCCAGTTGATAGAAGAATTTATACACAGGTACTAGCATCCGATTCCCTTTTGTGGATAGACCTGGAAATTGCCTTATTACAGCTGCTGTGTACACTAGATAAGAAGTCATATAGAATTTTAATGTAGAAGGTGCATTGATCAGTTGCTCATGTATTTCATCACTGATCTGCTTGCCCTAGTCAATGTGCACTTTTTGTCTTCTTATAATCCTGATGTATTCATACATTCAATCATGAAAAGTGGATGATTCACGCAAGCCTTTTACTCTGCTTTGAAATGTGATCATATCTTTGAAATCACTTCGTAGGAGTCCCTTTGGCCATCTGGAAACAGATTGTCTAGGCTTCTTCAACCATTGGCTATTTATTAGGTTTTTAGCCTTGTTGGGATCAGCGTCAAAGACTTCTTGTGCTTTTTGTATAGAGATGTCAAAGTACTTCTCCATTTAAGGAACTTTAAACACAATATCAAAGAAGTCAAGGTCGAGTCTTAAAATCTCATGCCCAGAAGAATCAATCACACTTCTGCTTTCCCTGATGTAGTGGGATGCCACTTGAAGGACAAATTCCGTATTGTGTGCAGCAGTAGGGAACATAGCTACTAAATGCAGGTTACTGTGTACAATTGCTCTCATCGGATCAGGAAGAGGCTTCTTCTCACTTTTCTCTACAAAATCAACCAAGTCTTGATGGCCAACCTCTGTGTCTTTTATTTCTTCCACCTTGGAGACCACTACAGTTGGCGGATAGACACCTTGATATTTATATTTCATTTTGCTTTTTGCTTTTGAAGAAGACGGAGGTTTTCTGGCAGTCATCTGAGAGCAACCGAATCTTTGATCAATCAACTTTGAGGATCTTGAAAAGAGATTGCAAGATGTGGAGTTAGAACAAATGTTAGTTGTTAAACAGCATGGGAATGCGTGAGGCGAGCAACGACGATGAACAAGCATGGAGCGGATGACAAGGCACGCAAAAAGATGCACAAAGTGGAAGGAGCGAGGTTCGGGACGAAACTGGCAAGTTTGAAGTGTTTCAGGGAAAAATGGTGAAAAGTGTAAGGGCGCTGAAAATCAGCACCTTTGCATTTTGAAGAAACTGACTTTGGTGCAGGGGCGCTGAAAAACAGCGCTACTGCATTTCACAGTGTTAGATAAAATTTTCATGTCTTTAGGTGTAATAGCGCTAGTTTTTAGCGCAACTGCATTTGAAACATAAACTTGGTGTTATGGTGCAGAATTTCAGTGCTGCTGCATTTTGTGGCATGGAGATTGACGTGATGCAAGGTTGAATGAAAAGTGTGCTCAAGCATGAAAACTTTGGAACTTTGGAAAGAAACGTGTAGAACTTTTGTTGAATGTAGAAGGTTTCAATAATGGCGCCAGACTTCAAATGAGTGATACTCATTCACAAAACGAGCTTCATACATGAAGAGGTTGCGCATTTTGTATTTTCATGGTGAGGGTAAAAACGTGATGCACAAAGGAGGAATATACAAACCAAAAACCCCGTTGGTGATGAAGAAAACACGGCCCAAGAGGAAGATGCAAAGTAAAACAAAAACGTGCGATGGAGAGGAAGCAAAAAACGCGCAAGACCAAAAAACGCGAATGGGAAAAGATCAATACGCGTTTTGCATAACAAGAGATTCAAAACAATCACAAAAAGAAACGCATCGATAGATCACAACAAGAAAGAATGCATAAATGAGAAGAAAAAGCAAAGAGACAAAGAATAAAAATGTACCTAAAATGGTGAACTCAAAAAACCCTAGCTCGACCCAAAGAGAAGATCTTTAGAAAAACATGTTTTGTAGCTTGAGGAGTGGAGTCAAAAATCACAAACAATGAAAATAAAACAATAAAATCACTTTTAAGTGAAAGGGAAACATAAAAACCTAATTCAAGTCGCTCAATTAATTGAGGTACAAAAAGTGGCACGATAAGCGAAAAATGCAAAATGCATGAAAAAGTGCACTTGAGCCAAAAATTGGCTAAGTTTGGCAACCATGTGTAAGAGCGCACTTTTTCAACGCTTCTGCACATTTTGGCAAATCACTTTCATGCAGGGGCGCTGATTTTTGGTGCGCCTACACTTTGAACACTTAGCCAATTTTGGCTTGTGAGTAGGAGCACACTTTTTCAGTGCAACTGCATATTTCACAATTTTAACTAAGTATGAACAGTGAGACTTCGCAAAGGAGCTCATTTTGAAGGTCTTCGCGAGGCGAACATAGGGGGATGCTCAAACTGACTGTTTGAGGCTTTGGAATGCATTTCGAGGTGGCTTAAAAATCATCTCGTTTTGCGTGCTTGAACCTCACGAACCTAGGAAACAGACAAGTTTTATGGGGGGTTATCCATGGAACGAGCGCTGCTAGATTCTGTGATAACACTTTCGAGACAAGCTTGGTATGGTGGAGAATCAAGCCCTAGCTGTCTCAATATCAGTGATCCTCTTTAATGAGTTCTTCTCTGTGAGAGAAGTTCGAGGTGAAATCCCTTATTAATGCATTCTTCTCTACAAGAGAAGTTTGAGGTGAAAGCCCTTGTTTCCACTCTCTGGAAGAGCCATGGTGGATGTCATGTGTGTGACTCCATGACAGCATCACGTGAGAGAATCCGTGATGATTTTTTGTACTTGTGTTTCACCCTCTGGGAGAGCCATGGTGAAAGTCATGTTGAGGTGACAACATCACGCAAGTGATGAACACTTGTACATACCATACATGGTTGTAGCCATTATGGTTGATATCACGATAAGGTGATATCTGATATCACGATGAGGTGATATCATTCTTTTCCACATATGGTTGTAGCCATTGTGGTAGATATCATGAGGTGATATCTGATATCACGTTGAGGTGATGTATGATATCACGATGAAGTGATATATTTCCCTTCCACATATGGTTGTAGCCATTGTGGTTGACATCACGATGAGGTGCAATAGGAAGTATTCGTCCCTAGTTGAGAGGGAGTGTTGATGTAATTGCAGCTTCAGGTTTCATACTTCCTTATTTATATGTGATTATTCAATGTAAAGAGGTGCTTCACATGACAATTTTGCAATTATCTTCTTGGCCGACCTTCGTTGTAAATTGTATTTATTAAATTGAAATTATATTTTTATGATGGCCGACCTTGCATGAAAAGGTGTGACCTCTCTCCTTCAAGTTGTATAAATACAAGATCATTCCACTCCATTTGGAGATAAATCAAGTTCGAGTATTTCTTCTCTTCCAAGTGCGAATTCTTCAAGGGCAGATCAATCAAGTGTAGATTGTGAATTATCAAGAGCAGATAGCGAATTTCTTAAGGGTAGATCTGAGTTACAAGGAAGTGTTGATTACTTGTTATCATTGCATCTTGTGAAGGTGCTGCAATCGGCCTTGAGATTGGCCTCATTGTAAAGAGACTTGTTGTCATTATTGATATATTATAGAGAGATATTTGTTGCTGGGTTTTTCCCCTCAAGAGGAGGGTTTTCCTAGGGTATCTGCTGTGTTATTGTGTCTGATTTTGAATTAATTTTTTGTGCATTACATTTGATCATAAAACTAACACAAAATACTATAGTGTTGAGATTCTTTTTGTGCCAAGAAGGCTTCCCCCATATAGAGATTTTGAAATGGCTAAAGGGTACAAGGCAGTAATTCCATAAACTCTTCTTTGAAACAGAACTGCGAGATGTAGCCATGAATGAGCTCATTGATTTTGTGCACTCAAATGGTCAAAGTGTTGAGGCTCTAAGTAATAGATTTAAGAAGGATGTTGATAGTTGATGGTACTTCCATGACCAATTCTTCCAACACCTACAACCCCTCACAATCAAAGTTTTATCACAAGTTTAATAAATTTTTACTTTTTAGTCCTTAAAGTTTTAATAAATATAATGTATACCTTTAATTGTTACTTTGTCTTCATAAGTTGCTAGTTCATTTGCATCTGAGAAGAATTGGAGCACATATTCTTTCATCCACTCAATAAAGTGCAATAGATTGCACTCCAAAAGAGTGGAGAACTTAGTATACATGCATTCCAACTTGCGTCTTCTTTCACACAAAGTTGTCAGATATAAAGCCAGAGCATACGGATTTGGATGCTTCCACTTCCCAACATATTGCATATGAGGATTCCAAAAGCCACCACACTTTTAGTGCGAGTGGCATTGGCAATGCCATTGGCGGTGCTTGTGGTTCATCTAATGTTCCTACTGTGAACAGGGGAAAATACTCGTTAGAAAATGAGCAGCAAACAAAAGAGTGCAAACAACAACTATAAACACCCTGCACCTCAAGATTGGCCTAGTTGGATTCAAAAACAAAATAAAGATAACAAATGAAGTCGATTCACCTTGTCTCTAATCAATCATTTGGTTGGCCCTTCGATCTTTGATGTTGTATGCTCCTTGGATGGCAAAAGATGCAAGTTGTAGGATGCAATGGGGATGGAAAATAGGTGAAAATGGATGCAAATGCAAGAATTTGGCTAAGTATGGCTCAAGAGAAAATTTTGCTAGAGTTTGGCTAGCATAAATGATCTCTCCTCAAAATGAGAGAAAAGAGGGGGTATTTATAGAGAATTTTGAATTCTTTAGAGAAATGGATGGTTGGGATTAAACCAACAAGGCCAAGATGGAGGGCTATGGTGAGTTGAGAACTCACGAGCCCTCACATCTTGACATGTGGCATGTGAAGTGGCTTGAAAAGGATGATGTGTACATGACATGGAGGTACTACATAGTACCTTGGGATTGGAAACAAAATCTCCTATAAGAAGGTCTTATCCCATGTGGGTGAGAGGACGTAGCAGGGAATTAAAAATTCCTCAAATATCCACATGGGAATGAGAGAAGGAATTAAAAATTCCTTGAAATGCATTGGGGGATTAAATGTGAATTAAAAATTCACATGGGGAAAGGAGTACCTTCTCCAAAAAGAAAAAGTATTTAATAGGGTTGACTTAGGACACATGAAATGGAGATTAGGTTGACCTAATTAAGTGATTAAGGTTGTGCAAGTTTCTAATTAAACAAATTAATGACATATTAGAGGCAAGTGGGAGATTAGGAAGAGTTCACATGTGATTTGATGTGACAAGTCAAAAATCACATGGGGAAGAGAAAAATAAATTTAATATTTCTTGAAAGGATAAAACGAATTAAAAATTCTTTGAGGTTGATTAGACTAGTTAATGAAGGATTACAGGAGGGTTAGGTGGCTAAGGGGTGAGAGGTAGCACGCAAAAGTTGGAGGGATGTGACACATCTAATCAAGGTTAGGCATGTGCACATCTCTGGTGATGAGATTCTGAGAAGAATAGTGGGATTAGAAAGGGGATGTGACATGTGAGGAATTAAATAAATGTTTGATGAAATGAAGTTAAAGAGATAAGGTATTTATTTATTAATTAAATACTTTAGGGATAAAAATTTAGAGGTATTAATTAAATAATAGTGATATTACTTAATTAATGCGGATAAGGGAATGTTTAGACGAAAGGGGATAAATTTGGATAAATTAAGTGTCCAAATTTAGGTGTCTACACCGACATCATCTAATACCCATGATGATGATGATGTTGATGATTTAGAAAATCCATTTGATGATTAAAAGTGTTGAACTTGATATTATTATTTTAATATTGAACTTGAAGTTTGAACGATGAATATTTATCATGCATGTTTTAAATGACATTCAAGTTTATGGTGGTTTTGTTGATTATAAAGTCTTAATACGATGCTATGTGATATTCTAATCTTAATTTTGCTTCTAGGTTGCATATATATATATATGATTTTTACATTTTTTTGTACAAATGAACCCCACCCCTAAAAAAAATTAGCCAAATCCACAAACTAGATCCACGAACCCGAACCAAGACCAGTACCAAAACCTGCAACATAGTTTTAATGAAGTATAATTGATTTGCTCATCTAGGTATTGGAGATTAACTAAAACCCCTTGTAACAATAGTTGGGCTAGTGAATGTGGTTATTTGGTTACTTTCAATTGGTTGTAGCTTATATTGGTTTTCAAAAAATCACAGAAAAAAATATAGGGTGTTTACTACATAAACATAAGTCTACTCTAGGGTTTAGAAACAAGAAAACTGAGAAATAAAATTGTATACAAGGCTCATAAAGCTTAAGTTTACAAAGACAAATCTGTTTACAATTGAGTGTGAGGCTCTTGTTTGTAGAATGTAATATAAGACTCCAAATATTTTATTTTTTTGTTTTCTCACTTGCTGTTTGGTTTGTTTGAGATGTTTTGCATTGAGTTTTCATGTGCCATACAACATTTTGGCATGCCAATAGATAGATAATAAAATGCAGAGGTAAACATATAAAATCTAACTTGAAAAAACAATTGTTTCAGAGTCTATTGCCCAGATTATAATGTCAGAAAATTACAGTCATTCACATTCATTTTCAAAGCTCAGAATACCAACTTTCAGATCTGATTTTAAAGCTCCTAGTAGCAGATATTAGAAACCCTTCAAGCACGCCTTTGACTAGAGATGAGAGCTTTTAGAACCCAAGCCAAATCGCCATAGACTCCTCTTCAACAGCTACAGAAACGACTTGCAGCACTCTGTGTGAGTGACTAGCAATCAAGGAGACACCCAGAAGGGCGCTAGCATCTGAGGGTCGACCTAGCTTATAAATTCAAAATCTTCTTCAAAACTTACAAACTTATGCTTGTTGGAGTTGACTTGATGAGAGCAAACCATAGAATCAATACCCACATGAATCCCTTAAGCCATTAGAAAGTTATGAGTAAAATACTAAGTTCAGGTTCAAATGTGAAGAGCCCAAAAATTAATAAAACCACTCCAAAAACTCCTAGAAATCCAAGCCCAAATGAAAGGAAACCAATGCAAACCAAAATCCAACTGAAATTCCTCAAAAATGCTGAAAAATCTTCAACCTCAAAGTCTGTAATCTGCAACTTGAAGCTCCAACTGTGATTTCTGAATGAAACCACCCTTCTACCAGCTAGGGCAGGTCTTGCACTGCCGAAAACAGTCCAAGATATCAAGGGTTTTTGTCCTCAACTCCGACTTTCAGACCTTCTAGTGAAAAACCAGCAGCATCTCCTTATGCAACCAAATTCATCCATAAAGAATGAGGCCTCACAAAGCACTTTTAAAATACTCAATAGCAAATTAGGGCGACCTCAAGCCCAAAACCCTAAACCCCTTCAAAACCACGTCTCATGTAATTGCTTTATTTGATTTTATTTTTAATTTTTGGCCTCAACTATAGTCTAGGCACCCAACTCTTATTCAGCATACTAAAGTGTTTTTGTTGCTTTAAAAACAACTTCAAGTCATTGACTAGACGTCCAAGGTATTTTTTATGTCCCCTTTCCCCTCAACTTTAAGTTATAAAGTAACTTTATAATAATCCATTTTCGAAGGGAAAAGCAAATATTAAAAATATTTCAACCTGTTGACGTGGTTTTTGAGACCGCACCAACACAGAATAAAGTTTCCCAACGGATACCCTATCCTCTCTTGAACAAAGTATTCAGCATGCTAAGATTGCGAGTAAGATCATGCTTTCAACTCCAAGGTTCCGAATACTTAGAATACCCTCGATTCGTTCAGGGCTTTGTAATTGGGAGGTGATTTGGCAGTGAGCTGTTTCTAATTCCTAGCAATATGAACTGAATTTAAAGGGGTGGGGCCTAAAGAAGTTTATCTTCTATCTAAGGACGGGACGTGGGATCAATCTTGACAAACTTCGACCAGACTCTGCTCCGCCTCTCGTTGGACAACTTACACAAAGTCGGTGCAATCTTCAAGGGAGTGACAAGAGGTTTTCAAATTATAACTCAACATGTAAGCACCATCAAAACGACGCATACAAACACATGAATCACAATCGAAGTTAAGTTTGTAAAGTTTTCCAGTTGACCACACGAGGCAAACCTGCCGTCAGCAAGCCGCTAGTGGTATGGATAAAAATGAAGTTGCCTCAATTAACACCACAAGTCCACAACTAACATCTACTTGCATGAAAGTGAAAACTACTTTACTTTAAGCTACTTCAAAGATGCTACGTGAATTGGAAGGACGAAGAAGCCTCAACAACTATTCACAACAAAGAAGAATTCACCATCAATGAAAATTCTTTTATTATGAAAGCATACATGACAACTTCTTACAAAGTATCCAAAGGGAAGACTTTCCTTCCTTTTCAATCTAAACTATACTATCAACTATCTAATTGCTCTCTACTCCTCTAAGCTCTGCTTCTACTTCTAAATCTAATGAATTACAAATGAGGGGGACTCCCCCTTTATATAGCTAGCCAAGTCCCAAAAGACGGCTAGAGTTACAATCAATAGAGTGGCTAAAATCGTGCCACCTCAGCCCTAAACAAGATTTGCCCTAAAAACCGCCACAAAGGAGAGTGGGGTAATAAATGAGCCATAATGTCCACCATCATCCTTCTAGAAGATTCCGTTTGCAGATGCGTTCACATTGTTCTCGATCTTCTTCTTGACTTTTGTTCTTTGACTTCTTCCACTTGAGTTAACACTTAGCCAATTTTCGCAACTTTTTCTTCCTTGAGTTGAAGAAAACTCGCGCTTTATCTTCTTCCGAAGGTTGCAATATCATCGTGCTTCATCACTTCAAGTCATTGTGCTTTGGCTTCCACGCTCATCCTGCAAAACAAGCAAGGAGAAAAGCATTAGAACACTTCATAATGTAAACTTAACTCACTTACCACCCGAGGTTTTCACGTTCCTAATTTACCAGCGTTCGCCAGCCTTCATGCATAGACAAACTTCATCTTTGAAATTCGTTTCTGCACTTTCTTGGAGCTCGATAACCTGGGATTTTATTCATTTTGGCTCGAGAAAACTATCTTCCACTGCGAAGGATTGAGCAAATTCCACCTAGGCGGTTCAGCTTTCAAATTCATCGTCCAGAGTATTTTACCTTGAAAACACATTTTCTTCACTTTGCCTTAGAAAATTTTCAAATTTTCCCTTAGGAAAACTCATCAATCCGGTGCCATCAAAATCTTCACCTCCCGAGAATCCCTCGACAAGGCGTGGAAGACCTTAAAATCAACTCCTCATCGATAATCTTGATTACCCGGAAGAAAGAGGCTACTCCAGGCAGCGTGTCCGAACCCATGGGTACCCAGCGAGCCGGGTTCATTTAATTTTCTTGAATTTTGAACTTGGAAAAAAAAATTTCAACTTGTTTATTTCCATTTCCTTGATCACGGGGTGATTGTTTCGACTTGGAAAATTTTTATCAACCTGCGAAGGTGAAAGCGGAGTCCTGCTTTACCTCACGGCAGCTCTGCTCACGCCGGAAAAATCCATCCATCTCGGACTTAGGCATTTTTTCTAAGGAGAGCATTTGTGCCTTAGAAAATTTTAAATCACTGAAAATTTTGCCTTAGAAATATCAACTTCACTTAGAAAATTTTTCAAGAAAGCACATCATGGAAAATTCCAACGCCCTCATATTATTTTTACACATCCTACTCCTCTTAGGCGCATTTCATATGTCATAGAGAACATTTTAAAACCAACGCCTAGCAATATTTAGTCACCACCTTGAGCGCATATTCAACTTGAAGGAGGATAAAACCACGCCTAGGAAATATTTTCAACACCCCTTTAGCATTCACCACCCCTGGCGCATTTAATACTTGAAGAGGGACATTCAACACGCCTAGGAAATATTTTCATTCATCAACGCCTAGGATTAACTTCAACGCCTTGGGATATTTCTTCATCACCTTACCTTCAACGCTTAGCAATGTTTATCACTATCTTGAGCGCATTTCACATTGAGGAGAGGATGTTACCATGCCACGGTGACTTTAATCAATTTTCACTCCCAATTTTCACTTCAAAATTATTCTTTATTTGGCGCATTCAACATAGAGAGAGGAAAGTCAACACACTTCAATCACTTCCAAGCTTGTATGGCGCATTTAGAGGTTGAGGAGAATAAAACTTTTTCCAACGCCTTCCCTTGTTGACTTGTTGACTTCAAATGTGGGCGCATTTGATGACTCTAGGGGGACAAATTTCATACTTAGAAAATTTTCATGCATGTTATGCTTGAAGTGGGCGCATTTTACATGGGGAGGATAAACTTTGTTGACTTTTTGACCTTCTTCTTGCTTGCTGGGCGCATTTGAACCTGCATGAAGGATGGCGCATTTAAGGGGTGGTGGAGGATGAAACTTTTTCCAACGCCTTCCCTTGTTGACTTGTTGACTTCAAATGTGGGCGCATTTGATGCCTCTAGGGGGACAAATTTCATACTTAGAAAATTTTCATGCCATTTTCATCTCTCAAGTTGGGCTTTAGATATTCTCAGTCATGGATGGAAATCTTGACTTTGATTGACTTTCTTCCATGCATTTCACCTCTCCCATGAAGGATAAATAATTAAGATTTCCTGCTTTTCCTGCTCACCTCATGATTTTGCCCACTGATAGCTCCAGACTTAGAACTTTTTCCATCGTTTTTCGCCAGTATTCCATGCCCTGCTATTTTTAGTAAGTCTTCTCAATTTTGCACCTCTAAAGCTCGGAACGACTCGAAATTTTGCGCACTGCATCCTCATAACCTTGTTGCCTTGTCGACATTGCCATTTTTAGCAAGCCTGCTATTTTTAGCCCATTTCTGGAGGTGATTTACTATAAATAGTAACCTCTTGTTTCGAGAAGTTCCAATACCCCATTAACTTGAAAATTTAATGAGGGCCTCACCACGGACCTTACCGTCGACACCGATGCATGCAGTTGACGAATATTTTAGCTGCCTAAATTGACTACTATAAATAGTGTAAGTGCTCCTGCTTTGACTTCAAATTTCACCAAATAGATAGTTCTAGGGACGCTGGAATGATGGTTTACATTGATTTTAAAATTCTGACTTTTGCTTATTTAGTTCGGTGTTTGAAACTAATTTGCTTTGTATATGACAAATGATCTCTCGCTTTCTCGCTTTCTCTGCAGAATCATGATCAGCTCGTGATTCTAACTATCAGAAGGTCGGACACCCGCTAAAAATAGTAAGTTCTTTATCGAAAGGGAAGTTATCTTTGTTTGCATGTCACACCATCTAAGCTCTCGAAACTCCATCAGAATCATCCTACATGCAAAAGAAACCTTGGACATGCAACCCAAAAATAGCCTCCTGGCCGGGAATTTGAAAGTGTGGCTCATTTGCATGTTATATCATTATAAGGTCCCTAAAACCCGTAAGGAATATGCACATGCAAAGAAAAAACTCCGATTTGAGCCCTGAATTTGTCCCGAAGCTAGATCAAATAGTAAGTTGTTCGTTTTCACAACTTTGCATACTTAATAGGCCTGGACGTGTTCAATTCAGCAGACCTGTTTGGTCTCAAAAGAATATAGATTGCCCTGAATTGCACACTTACTAAAAATAGTAAGTACTAAGAATCTGATGAAAATTTGCTGGGAGCCTGCTGGAAGCATACTAACAACAATGTTAGTCTCAAATTTCAAGTTATTCACCTCGTTCGACCTTGGACTGACAAGGAAAGACTCAAACCCTAATTTCAGACTTGGCCAAATTCACATTGAAGCTTGCAGACGGGAACGTCCCCAGAAAGCAGATCATAGAAAAGAGACAGACAGAGAGAGAGAGACACAAAAACCAAAGCCAAAAAGACCAGAATGGGGCAAAAATTAGGGGTCCCCATTTGAATGGGGCGGTGTGTGAAAAAGGTCACAACACAACCTTAGCAAACTGATGCCTCAACTGAAAATGTTGCTGAGACAAAGACCTGGCCAGGTCCGGCTTACCGAAAATAGACTTACTATTTTTAGAAAGTACTAAAAATAGCAAGTAGTACCCAAGACTCAAGCCAGAGAGAAATTGAGATGCTCAAAGGGCTCACTGAAGACTGAAGCTCAATACTAGACCCCCTGCTAAAAATAGCACTTACTAAAAATAGTAAGTGTGTCAGAACCAGGCTAATCCAAAAGAGGACATCGAAAATGGGGACATTACATAGAAAATAAACTCCTAACAAACTAACTAAAATTCCCTCCAAAATATCCAAGTCACAAGCCTGTGATAGTGCAAGAAATGCCCTTTGGATGTCATGTGGTGAAGTGATGATGCCTATGGTTAGGCCAAAGTGGGAAAGTTTATTACGACTAAACTATATTCCAAAACTGTGGCATCCATTTCAAAGTTTGATGCATTGCTTTGTCTGCATTAAAAAAGCTATTATAAACCTTGCCAATTCACCTATGGATCATTAGATTTACCAAGGTGGCAAGATGAACGAAACTACTAGCTCTTGGATCTTTTCAATGACTATTTTTGCTAGAAGCTCCTTGAAGTGTTAGATCTACCAAGGTGGCAAAATAAACAACTCCTACTAGCTCCTAATACTCCTTTGCCCAGTCACCACTTGAAAACCCCATAGACCATTTGATGAAATAGATATGATGGTAGGCATTAAAATGGGTTTTTGTAATGTCCCCATCCCGATTTGCCCTAGAATTCACCTATTGATCACAAATTGCAACAAATTAGCATTAGGGTTTCACCTTATTAAATAAATCTCTTGGATTGGAATCCTACATTCACCACATGAACAATATATGCAAATATGTATATATACTTGTTAGGGTTAGACAATTTTATCGCATCCATAGATTATCAATCAATAAAAACAAGTTTGGGAGAACGGCATGATGGGTCCACTCGAAGCCATATGCCAAGCCTAAGAGGTTGTATAACACAAGTCTCCCCCTTGGCGACTTGTACCTGCTTTCCCCATCAAGGCCACAACTCCCGGAAGACACTTGCCAACCTATGGGATCAGGCGGAGATTGTGAGTGGGCTCTTTTGGCTCCTACCACTACACCTCAGCCCCTACCTTCATGAGGAGTCGGGCAGAGGTCGTAAGTGGGCGTTTTGGCCCCTACCACTGGCACCTCAGGCCCTTCCACAGGATGGGTTCCAAAGAATCAAGCACATCATATATTCTATCACAAGAAATCATTCATTAAATATTCTTATTATCATATAGGCAATATGCGTACATATCCAAGCAATGATCTGCAGAAAATACACCTAGTTATATTGATATATTTGATAATAGCAACCTATTGTGATACACGGGTTTGAGTCTCTTTGTCTACTTGATTTGTACACTCTTCCCCTTGATCAATCTGTTCTCAATACAAAGAAATGTTGCTTAAAGAGAAACCAATAGATTAGTTTCAATTGAATAATGACGATAAGGATTAATAATTGCTGCAAGCAACATTATTGCATAATCGTATACAATTTATATATTTATATTTTATATGATATATGTATAAATATATAATAGAGATATACATATATCTATAATTATACATTCCAGCAATAATATACTTATCTGATTATGTCTGCCGCTATACACAAGTAATTCTCCTATTCCTGTCCTTATTCATCGTTTATATATCTGTGATTTAAATATGATTCCATTCTATTATGTTATCATATTTAAGGGCAGCTTATTATCTATCTTTGAATGATATATCCTTTTTTAACCTGCTCGCTTTTGTCTTGTTATCTCCATATGATATCCCTTCTAGATCTGTATATTTTATCCTTTAAATCGACATAGTATATCTCTGCTAATGCTCAAAAATATATTCCTAGCTTCGTATTATATTTCTTCCTCCATTTCTTTATAATTGCCTTCCTCCTCAATAATTCCCCTCCTCCCCCCTTTGACCATCTTTAATATTCCCTTTATACGACTCCTCCATGCCTCTTCATTGAGAGGATGTGATCTTTCCCAAGGGAGATGTCTCCTATAAGGGAGACGTCGCTTCTAGAACTCAGTGCTGCCCTTTTTGTTATTAATTTTTATTTCTGCCCAAGTCACTATATAATCATTCTTTATTAAGTGAAAGTGATCGCTAGCCTCTCAGGATTAATTCGCTAACTTTCACTCACCTACTTATCCCCTTATGAATTGCTACTTATTAATTGTTGTGTAAGATATTTTCTACTTTTTATTGGCCTAATATTAATTGTTGTTAGGCAGGGAAACCCAGGGATGCGTTCCCCCCCTAAAATGCCCCGTCCCTATCTCCAGGACGTCCTGGGTACAGGGGGATAGCTAGGGGACGCCAGGGTACCATCCCCTTTTTTGCCCAAAAACAGGAAACGGGGGAACGGCATTGACCAGATGGGGGACGGTTGACCATCCTACGAATGGTTGAGTCGTACCTCGACCGTCCCGAGGACGGCCGACTGTCCCCCACGTCTAAACAACATTTTAAACTAAAAACAAAACTCAAAATTAAAAAGTCACGCCCCTGCCTACGTGGCATCTGTGGGCCCCATTGCTTTTGACTCTCTTATGAGGAAAAAAAGGCCTCTCTTTATTCATTTTATGCATTTGTTTGTTTGAGCAGCTAAGGGTTTGAGAGCAAAGGAAGTTGCAGCCATTGAAGGAGGAGCAGCAACTTGAAGGAGGAGAGGAGGTTGAAATTAGTGTTGTTGGGAGTACAAATCCACCAAAGAGGTATGCATTTCCTTTCCCTCTTTTTTTTTCATTTTTTTTTTTGCAAAATCTAAGCATACATTGTCTAATTTTTTTGCTTTTTTTTGCATTTTTAGTTGAAACTTGCATTCTAAATATAAAAAACATGAGCAACAGTGAGGATGGGAGTGATAGTGAAGTTAAAGTGCAAAATAGAAGGAAAAGTGGTGGGGGTGTTAGTGGAAAGCAAAGAAACCCAATCCAATGTCCTTCAACAACCAATACCAATACCATGGAACAATATGCAAAACACCCATTAAATAAAAAAAAACCATTCCTTCAATATGTTACACCCATGGGTTAAAGACAAAAAAATTTAGGGGGGAGTAGGGTGTGGTTTTGCCATGTTTGTGAAAAGGAATTTAGGGGCAGCTACACAAGAGTTAGGTCTCTTTTTTTGGGTGAGGTGGGCCATGGAGTTAGAGTGTGTCTTGCATTAACAGATGAACTATTTTTAGAGTGCCAAAAAATTCAAATGGAGTTGGATGGTGGGGTTCAAGGTGGGTCACCTTCTTTCCCAAGTGCACAATCATCTATGCCTAATCCTATTCCTTCCATGGTTAGTGGTAGTGTAGTTGACTCAAGAGGAAAGAGGAAAGTGAGTGGTAGTGGGAAGGCATCTTCAGTTGAGTCCATGTTTAATAACCAAGCACGAGAAGCCACTGAATTTTCCATTGCCAAATTCTTTTTTGCCCATGCCATCCCATTTCATGTGGCCCGTTCATCTTATTTCAAACAAATGGTGAAAGAAATAGCCACTGTTGGTCCTTCATTCGTAGCCCTTGGAAATCATAAGCTACGCACCACCCTCCTAGACAAAGAGTACTCCAAAGTTAATGTGTTAATGGAGGAGATGGGGAAAACGTGGATGAGGACGGGGTGCTCTATAGTGATGAATGAGTGGACTGATGTTAGACATCGGCCACTCATCAATGTCATAATCACATGCTCTGATGGTTCTTATTTTCTTAAAGCCGTAGATTGTTCGGGGAGACGTAAGGATGCAAACTTCCAGTTTTCCATTTTGAGAGATGCCATAGAGGAGGTCGGGGTTGCAAATGTGGGTGATCACTGATTCAGCACGTGTGTGCAAATCGGTTGGATTGATGGTGGAGGGTACTTATAGGCACATATTTTGGACACCATGTTGTGTTCATTCATTGAACAATGCATTGAAAGACATAGGGAAGTTGGATTGGGTGAAGCAAATGGTGGCAGAAGCTAGAAATATTCTGATGTTTATTTGCAATCACCACACCTCACTTGCTCTCTTTAGAACATTTTCAAAGGAGTTTCTCAAACCTGTTGAGACAAGGTATGCCACTTACTTCATTTTGTATTCATAATCTGATTTTGTTTTAAATTTTTATTTTTTAATGAATCATTGAATCAATGAATGTAGATATGCCACATACTTCATCTTGTTGGAGAGGATGCTTGAGGTGCATGAGCCTCTACAAATGATGATAGTCAATGCAAAGTGGACTAGATGGCCTAATGCAAGTTCTGCTCAAGGAAAGACTATCAAACAAAAGATCCTCGATGACGATTAGTGGGCCAATGTGAGGTAAGACATATTAGATGGCTGATTTTCATATTAAATTTCTGATTTTAATATTTTAATTTTATAGTCCAATGTTTCAACTTTTGAAGTTTCTAATATGTCAATTAACTTGTCAACTAATTATTTTGAACTTTTTGTTTGCATTTTGCAAATATATTTGCTCCTTCATCTCGCCTATTGTAAATTTCATCCGATATGCTGATACAGACTCTCCTAGTCTTGGAGGGATATATGAGACATTTGACAGTATGCTTGGGAAGATCAAGCAAACTATTTCAGCAAAGGATCCCACTTTGGATTTATATGAGCAACACATTAGGCCCATTGTGATGCGGAGGTGTAATACAATGAACACCCCGCTTCATATGGTTTCCTTTGCTCTAAATCCAAAATGGTATGTACCAAGGGTTGGTAGGGTGCCTCCATGCGATGACCCTAGGTTTTAGATGGATTCACATGGGCCATTGATAAGATGTATCTAGCAGGGCAGGCTTCACTACTTCGGACACAATTCCTAGACTTTGAAAATCTTAAAGGTCCAAACTTGAGTAAACCACAGGCGAGGTTGGATAGAGCTATATTAGCTCAATTGAACCCTATTGGATGGTGGACCTATCATGGGAGGGATACACCGCAGTTGAAGACACTTGCTACTCGCCTTCTTGCACAGGTTGTCAGTTCCTCTGCTGTAGAGAGGAATTGGTCCACATATAGCTTTATCCACTCCCTCAAGAGGAATAGACTTACCTCTAGACGAGTGGAGAAACTAGTGGCCGTTCATAGTGCTCTTCGGCTTCAAGATCGGCAAACTCCAAAGTATCGACAGACTCCAGCTCTATGGTGGGATATTGATCCTGAGGACGTCGCCCAGGTAGATGAGGAGGAGACAGTTGAGGGTTTGGTTGGGGTTCCGTTGGTTGAGGAGGACCATCACAGTGGCAGTGACTCAAAGGAGGACTCTGATTTTGATGCGGTTATGGGAGATGATTAGGGGCAGCAGTGCTCTTTGTTTATTCATTATTGACATACGATATTGTATTTTGATTTTCATAGCAAACTTTAAAACTATATGGCAGCAATGTAGCCTTTGGGCATTTTGATATAAGTTTATAAATTATAACTTGGAGGTTGTTTCATTATTCATGTATGTTAATTTTGAATGCATATTGAGTATTCGCATAATGTTGAACACAAATGTTATATGTTAAGGTTCTATAATGTATATTATGCATGCCTTATCCATGTTATCATATGAATATTTAAAGTTTCCCTATATTTTTAAATTTTCCCTATATTTTTATATAGTCATCCCCTGCCGTCCCCAAATTTGGCCTCAAAAATCGGAAACTTGGGGACTCATCCCACCGTCCCCGTCCCGGAAACTTGGCGTAACACTGTTGTTAGGTCAATATATTATATACTGGCTTATCTTAATATATTCATTTTATATTAGTTTTTTATATATTACATTATAACAGTTATAATAATAATATTAAATTGTTTAATATTTATGTTTATATTTTTGATATATATTTTGTTATTGATTTTATTTATTTATTTGCATTTCAACACTGGTTTATTTGTGTATTTTAGTGTTGCAATTTCGGGGGCATGGCAGTCTGCCCTTCCCAAGATTGCTTGTCCTCAAGCAATCACAATCTAGGATGCTCTTGAAGTTGCCAAGATCCTTAATCAATCTTGTAGATTTGTATTGCTCCTTCATGTGATGTAGTTTAGCTTTTTTCGTGATACTTTGATGTAATTAGAAGTTGAAAAACTCTATAGCTAGTCATAATTGTCTCGGTTATGTTCGACTTATTACTGCAATGATGTCCTTGGAAGGTGATTATTAGTATACTACCAATAAGGTTAATACCATCCTCAAAATCATGAGGTCGATTTATTGTCTTGCTATTTCCCAATACCTCGCAACAATAAACCAAAAGTTGGAAATTAACAAGATCTGTTATTTTAAGACAAGTTTTCTCTCATTTCATTACCTCAAGGATCCTAGGCAATGATGTGAATTCTTTATTCTCCTTGTGGAAATCTACAATGATAGAAAAAATGTTGCATCCTTCATCATGATGGGTTTTTGGGAGTGTTGTGAATAACAAGATCCTTTACTAGGTTGCACAATTAATGGAGTAAGTACAATTTTCCTTAAAATTAAATATATGTTATTTTGCTTATTAATTCAAACAAAGTTTGAGGCCAAATTGATTTTAATGAGGATGAAATAGCTTATAGGTGTCTAGTCCAAACATTTTTCAATCATCTTGTCATAGGCTCATTAATGGCATGTTATATTTCCTAGCAGTAGGACTTAAATTTATAGCTCTACCCTAATATCCTATTCTTGTCCCATCTCCCAAACAATTGGAGGTTATCATCTTTCTTCTATGTTAGGTACTAAGTATTTGGGAAGTGTATTTGATTTATTGAATCATACCAATTTGCCTCAAGGTTGAATGGTGATGAAAGATCTCCTCAAAATGTTAAATACAGAAGTGAATACACCAGTTTGTAGGTTACATGCATTGCCATTTAATTACATAGTAAAATTGTAGTAGTGTAAGAATGAAAATAAGTACAATGTAAAATTAAATGAAATAGGTGTTCACTAAGTTTGAAGTCTTATTCACCTAAATAAATCGAACCATTCAAAGTTGACATGGCTTAGCTGATTTGACTTTTCAACTACTGACACCATGCTGATTTGGCACTTATGCTGACAAGGAGACAAGCTAGCAATTGAAGCAAGCAAACAAGTAGGTGAAGTAGACATGCAGGCACCTCAACCACACAAGCAAGTAGCTCAACCATACAGGCAACTAGCTCAAGTAGGCAAGCAGGTAGCTCAAGCATGCAAGCAACCAGCTCAAGCAAGTAGGCAAGTAGCTCAAGCACGCAACCAAGTAGCTCAAGCATGCAACCAAGTAGCTCAAGCAAACAACCAACCAGCTTAAGCAACTTGACAGACAACATTTTTAACATTTTCATAGTTTTTAAGCATAAGGTAATTATAAGAACACAACTTGTTGAAGATACATGAAGTAACACATCGATACATGTGATACATAAAGTATAAATATGAGGCATGAATACATGTAATACATAGAGTATACACAAGAAGCATGAAGCAAATATGTGAATAATACATGAAGTATATGCATGAGTACATGAAGTCACAAAGCATACATATGAATACATGTAAGTCGTAAAGTATACACTTAAATACGTAAGTCGAATACATACACGTATACACATGAGTGCACACAAGTCACAAAGAATGTAGTTTGCAAAGCATTCACTTGAATACACATAAGTCACAAAGTATACACTTGGATACACTTGAATACACATAAGCCACAAAGTATACACTTGGATACACTTGAATACACATAAGCCACAAAGTATGCACTTGAATACACACAAGTCGCAAGGAATACACTTGAATACACTCGAATACACATAAGCCACAAGGTATACACTTGAATACACTCGAATACACATAAGCCACAAAGTATACACTTGAATACAAATAAGCCACAAAGTATACACTTGAATACACATAAGTCACAAGGCATACACTTGAATACACATAAGTCACAAGGTATACGCTTGAATACACATACATAGGAAGCATGAAGCATACACGTAATACATGAAGCACACACAGGATGGTAGGAAAGATGCTCTGATACCATTGTAATGTCCCCTATCCCGATTTGCCCTAGAATTCGCCTATTGATCACAAATTGCAACATATTAGGGTTAGGGTTTCACCTTATTAAATAAATCTCTTGGATTGGAATCCTGCATTCACCACATGAACAATATACGCAAATATGTATATATGCTTGTTAGGGTTAGACAATTTCATCGCATCCATAGATTATTAATCAATACAAACAAGTTTGGGAGAAGCAACATGATGGGTCCGCCTGAAGCCATATGCCAAGCCTAAGAGGCTGTATACCACAAGTCTCCCCCTTGGCGACTTGTACCTGCTTTCCCCATCAAGGCCACAACTCCTGGAAGACACTTGCCAACCTGTGGGATCAGGTGGAGATCGTGAGTGGGCTCTTTTCGCTCCTACCACTACACCTCAGGTCCCACCTTCGTGAGGAGTTGGGCGGAGGTCATAAGTGGGCTTTTTGGCCCCTTCCATTGGCACCTCAAGCCCTTCCACAGGATGGGTTCCATAGAATCAAGCACATCATATATTCTATCACAAGAAATCATTCATTAAATATTCTTATTATCATATAGGCAATATGCGTACATATGCAAGCAATGATCTGCAGAAAATACACCTGGATATATTGATGTATTTGATAATAGCAACCTGTTGTGATACATGGGTTTGAGTCTCTTTGTCTTCTTGATTTGTACACTCTTCCCCTTGATCGATCTGTTCTCAATACTCAGAAATATAGCTTAAAGAGAAACCAATAGATTAGTTTCAATTGAATAATGATGATAAGGATTAATAATTGCTGCAAGCAACATTATTGCATAATCGTATACAATTTATATATTTATATTTTATATGATATATGTATAAATATATAATAGAGATATACACATATCTATAATTATACATTCCAGCAATAATATACTTATCTGATTATGTTTGCCGCTATACTTAGGTAATTCTCCTATTCCTGTCCTTATTCATCGTTTATATATCTGTGATTTAAATCTGACTCCATTCTATTCTGTTATCTTATTTAAGGGCAGCTTATTATCTATCTTTGAATGATATATCCTTCTTTAATCTGCTCGCTTTTGTCTTGTTATCTCCATATGATATCCCTTCTCAATCTGTATATTTTATCCTTTAAATCAACATAGTATATCTCTGCTGATACTCAGAAATATATTCCTAGCTTCTTATTATATTTCTTCCTCCATTTCTTTATAATTGCCTTCCTCCTCAATAATTCTCTCCCCCCCTTTGACCATCTTTAATATTCCCTTTATACCACTCCTCCATGCCTCTTCATTGAGAGGATGTGATCTTTCCCAAGGGAGACGTCTCTTCTAGAACTCAGCGCTGCCCTTTTAGTTATTAATCTTTATTGCTGCCCAAGTCACTATATAATCATTGTTTATTAAGTGAAAGTGATCGCTGGCCTCTCAGGATTAATTCGCTGACTTTCATTCACCTACTTATCCCCTTATGAATCGCTACTTATTAATTGCTGTGTAATATATTCGCTGCTTGTTATTGGCCTAATATTAATTGCTGTTAGGTCAATATATTATATACTTGCTTATCTTAATATATTCATTTTATATTAGTTTTTTATATATTACATTATAACAGTTATAATAATAATATTAAATTGTTTAATATTTATGTTTATATTTTTAATATATATTTTGTTATTTATTTTATTTATTTATTTGCATTTCAACACTGGGTTATTTGTGTATTTTAGTGTTGCAATTTCGGGGGCATGACAGCTTTGGGCTTATGTAGACTTCACGACCATAATAATAGAACAAATGTCATTTGCACGCCTTATCATGAATAAGGTGGACCAACACTAAGACTTAAAGCTAATAGCCACCTCATGGTGGAATAAAACATATTGCACACCATTAGATCAAGGGTGACACAACTCATCCAATGGCTCCCACCAGCTCTTTATGAAAATCACCAATTGACTGTCAATAAACCCCCACATGTCATTAGATCAAGGAGATCAATGGCCCAGGTTCTCCCAAGCCTTCAAAGGCTTCAAAAACACTTAGCGAGCAAGAAATATATGATAGCAACACAAATTTGCAGATTTTTTCCATTGTAGTGAATATTCACTACAGTTTTGGCGACTTGGAGGGTTTCTTTCGCTCAAGAATGAATAAGATTGCATCCATAGGGCATAAAATTCCTTTTGATAAAATTTCAAAATTTGAACTTACAAAAGATTTTGTCCACAGATTCTCCAAGGTTGCCTGAAAAGTCTTCCATTCATCAATATTTGATACTTGTAACTTTTTGAAGGCTCTAAAACACTGATGCAATTCAATTGTATCTCTCTAGGAAAAGCTTTGTACCTTTGAAATAGTTCTTCAGACCTAAACCTCCAATTCTGCCAAGGGTTTGAAGATTCCTTGTACTTCTTCCAATGTAGACACTTAAAGCCAACACTAAAACATGGACTCATCCTTTTTCTTCTCTTCCATTAACTGCAGGAATTCCTCTTTTGTTAGAACTCTTTGATTAGCATCCAAAGGCTGAGGCAAACCTTGTTGAAGCAATTGGTCAATTCCTGTATGTTTGCAACTATTTGTCCTAAGACTCCTAATTGAGTTTTATACGTTTAAGAAGTTTCATCCTTTTCTAATATGGCCTTGATCTTTTTTGGGGGTGTCATTTAGGCTCATTGTTCCCACTGAGATCAACTTAGCTTGTGGAAAATCAAATAACTCTTGTACTTGCAATCATCTTGGAAAGGGTGCTTAAAACTGCATCAACTTCTGCTTGTACATATGTGCTCAAAATCTGTGCTGAATCAATAAACTGCAAGCCAGGCACCATAATGTGATGGTTTCCCACAAAGACCCGCATGGGGCTTTACCCAGGTTTAACGAACCTGATGGCTGCTCCATTTCTTCCAACTGGATTTCCAATTCTACAATTCTTTGCTTGTAAACTTTAAAGCCTTCCTCAAGCTTTCCTTCATTCTCTCTGGCTTCCTTGAACACCAGCTTCTATAAATCAATCTGATTTTTATACCAAGCCAGATTACTTTCCTGTGCAGCTATCTTCTGCTTAAGCACAATCATTTCAATATGCAATGAATTTTCCTTGGACTTGATCTCTTGTACTTGTGCTTGCAAGGTTAAAACTCTTTTTTTCAATTCTTCTTCTTTTGCTTTTTCTTCTGCTATTTGTCTCACCAGCTCATTCACCTTTGGATTTGAGGTAAAGGCTTCTTGTTTGTTCCCCTATTCAGTGGCTGCAAGAGTAACGATTTTTTTCTTATACTGTCCAATCATGCCCTCTGCTTCTACTAGCTTTATATGAAATTACTTATTCTTTTCTCTTTCTGCTTCTATCTGTTCTTCTCCTTGTTGGGATATAGATTCATTCAAGTAGAGCTTTTACCTTTACTTCAGCAGCCTTTGAATTTTGCTTTACTTGCTGTATGCCTGTGTCCTTTTTCTTCAGCTTTCTTTCCATGGCAACATACCTATTAGCAATCGATTTGGTGCTCTCTTTAAGGAGTTTACTTCTGTCATCAGCTTGGACATCTTTCATTCTTAACTTAAGACTTGTAGTCCATAATCAGTAGCCAATATTTCTCCTTCAAGTTTATCAGCCATTGGTGTTTGAAATGTGCAAAATGCATTTCCTGCTTTACAAGATCAAACAGAGTCCTTACCCTTTTGGTGGTTGGGAGAGCAACAAACTTATTCTATTTCTTTATCTGTTTTTGTTGTACTTCTAGCATTATTTGCTGCATTTGCTGCTGATAGATTGTTGAATTTTTTAATGTAGTAAGACCTGAGGGTAGCTGAGAAAATTGCAGAGAAAAGAAAAACTTAGAAGCTATCATCCGTTGTTGGCTAGGAGGCTGAGTGGAAAGATCTTGCAAATTTTGACTTAGCCAAGTAAAAATTAGGATTTTTGTTAGTGCGGAGAACTATAGCACATGTGTACAAACACAATACATGGAAAACACACAGAAAACTAGAAAATTATGTTTTAGGGGATGATTTGGAATCAAACATGCAGTTTCAGGTTAATCCCACTGACTATGATTGACAAGATGACAGCTTGGAGTTGATTGCTTGAAAGAGTCACGTGTTTATAGGCTGAGACGATAGATGGACCACTCCAAAGTGTGTCAAACTTCTTGTGCTGTCCAGGTTTAGCTATGTCTTCATTCCACTTGAATATCAGGTCCCCGACCTTAAAATCCTCGATCATGGTTCTCTTGTCAAACCATCACTTAAACACTACCTGATGGTTTTCCATTCTATTTCTGGCTAATTATTTACTTTCTTAAAGTTGTGGTATCTCTACCAATCTCACTCTCATGTCCCCTTTTTCCCACCCATAATCTTGCCCTATTATTTTAATAATGATTTTAAACACTACTATATATTATATAATATAAATACATAAATACTATAATAATAAAATATAAAATAAAACAAAAATAAAGTGAAATTTTCAAATTTAAAAGTGGTGCGGGGTACCCAATTTTGGGCCTTGGGCCCTATTTTCCCAATTTATAAGACTGAACAGTGGATCTTTCAGGAGCATGGACTTGAATTTTGAATAATTTTCTTATGCTGTGCAAGGAAGGAAAAAATCCCTTGCACTTCCAAGGTTTCAGGTACTAGAGGACATTTAAGTTACAAAAAGGTGTAGGCATAGGAGTCTTCCAACATCCATACTCGAGGGAAATTACACTAATCTGGAAGGCACCAAAAGGAGAGATTACATAGATCATTAAACAAACTCGGGTCAAGATCACAGTTACCTTTACTGCCAGGTCTGAGGAAATCTCACACAGAGAAGGCAAGCAAGAACCTTAGGTGTTGGGAGAAATACATAATATAAAGGGTGACCTCACTGCAAAGGTCCATAAACTCCAGTTGCTCATTTCCAGAACCAGTTTCAACTGTGAGATTAGACACGGACTGCCAATTAACCACTCAGATCTTCTTAGCTGGTCAAACCGCCACACAGGGCACTTCGTGGATAGAGGAAGGGAACTTCATCAGCTGTTAGTCATCAACACCAGAATTTGGGGGTTGCTGCCCTCAAATCTGGGCTTTGGCATGAACTTTTGTAGACATCAACACAGATCTGAACAGTATACTAAGGTTTGTCAACAATAATCTCAGACGTGTGCATTTCTTATACCTCTTGAGAGGTAAACAGGTCACTTGTGAGTCATTTCAATCATTATATATGTAGGATCTTTTATCCGAATGTAAACAGTTGCTGATAAAGTGTAGAAACCCCTGGTTTCCCTCTGACAATGATCTAACTGATATTTCAAGTTTTTCTGACGTTTTTAGGTTTTTGAGATTTTTTTGTGTTTTTGAAGCAATAATGAGAAGGTACGATTTTCACAATAAATGCTAATAAATTCACTAAAAATCAAAGATCTCTGGAAATGCAACAATAACTACGCCAGTATCCTTTATTCAACTTTCCAAGTGATTACAATAATACCCAGAAGGAAACAATGTATAAAAGAAGAATTTTTATTGGGAAAAGAACCTGATTTGCTGGTACGGCTGAAGGTACAAATCAGTACAGCAGAAATAAATATGATCTCTTTCCTTCCCTCTGGCATGCACAATTTCATCAGCTGATATAGGCGCCTCCTTCAGAGCAAACTGGAAGCATTAGATAAAGGCGTTGATTTTATTTTGATGAGGATGGCTCTTCATGAGGTACGGCCTGCTGGTACAGTACGGCCTGTCAGATCTGCCTTCAATACTGTACGGACTTCACTCACAACAATGACAAATCTCTGAATAAGGTGCGCCAAAAGCAATAGATGGTGTCTGGATACGAATAACTGCAAATAACTGAAGGTATGGATTTTCTCTGATGCTCTGTAGTTTCCTCTGTATAAGAAAACCTCTGTGGCAATAAATCAAGTGGTATTCCACACTCTCTGAATTGCTTTCCGTTGGAGATGGCTCGTTCCCCAAGGCAAACGAACATGAAACCCTAAGTCTCAGGCTCAGACCAAAATTGATCAGTTTTCAAAACTCAATAATCACATAATGGCACAAATCCCAATGCAAAACCCTCTTAAGGCTGAAAAGTGCGATTTCCTTAAGAATAGGTTTTTTCATTAAAATATTCATATTTTAATCTTTTTAATTCTCCATAGTTCTCAGCTGAATATTTTAATTTAAATCAAATGTGAAACTGGCCCCTTCTGATGATGGGCGCACCCCTCAAGGCAATCACTTAAGTTATAATTTAAAATTATAACTTTATAATATAAACATTAAATAATTAATATTTAATCAATAT
>VDFB02000002.1:17185997-17223016 GCA_007258455.2 Sequoia sempervirens | reverse complement strand
CAAACCTGCAAGGAAGGCATCCTCCAAGATATCTCACATGAAGGAAACCCCAAAAAAATCACATTACAGGGCCATGGACCTACAAGGGAGAGACCCCCAAGATCTCTCACATGGAGGAAGCTCAGAGGAAGTGCCTTATAGGCTTGTAGACCTGTAAGGAAGGTGTCCTTCAAGATCTCTCACATGGATGAAACTTGAAAAAGGAGACTCTGTAGAGTCAGAAAGTGCCTTTACAAGAACACCTACAAAGCAACATGTTTACCCACAGATAGAACATGTCTGAAAGTAGCCACACAAAAAAGTAAGCAGACAGTCACACAAACCATCAACAAGTTGGAAAAAATTCAAAGGGGTCCCTTGGGAACCCAGTGTGAAGAAAGGGGTCCACTCAAGGGACGCACTTGTTTGAAAGTGCAAGAAAGATGTTTTTATTCGAATCAATTCATCATCATGGAATCCTTTCAAAAGATGTTCACTTCATCAAGGAATTCAAAAGGAAGAAGATGTCCCCTTTCGAGGGGAAGGTCAAATTTTCTTCCACCTTGGAGGAAAGTTCTCAAGTTCTTTCTTTGCGAACCCATGATGAATGAAAAATGTTATGTTAGGGGTCCAAGTTGAGAATGTGATTCTTTGAAAAAAAATTCAAATATTCTCGAGAAAATATTCGTTGGAAACGAATGCATTTTCCAAAAATCAAAGTAATGGTGTTGTCACACATGAAAGGGACAACTCAAGCAAAAAAGAGAGAAAGATAAGAAAAGAGTGAAAAAAGAGATGATCACAAACAAAGGGCACAGGGGTGATATGATATTTTGGGGTTAGAGTTGCTCATAAATATATATAAGTATAATAATAGTAGTATATAAATGAACTATCATCAACCCCCTACTATATCAGACCATGTAAAGAATGCACAAGAAAACAAAGTAAAAATAAAAAATCGGATCAACATGGAAGGGAAGCCTAAATGCCCCCAACGCTTTGCATCATCCCCAATTTATCAAAAATCAATCAAAAACATGGAAGAATGATGATACAAATAGAAGAAGGTTTACGACACAAAAACAACGCCTGTATCCAAGAACCAACAAGGGTGAAAAGGGTCATCTAGGAACACATAGCATGATCACAAGGGGAACACATCACAACACACACACATCTAATCTAAAGATAAAGAAGAGTTCTCCCCCTAACACTCATCAACCAAGAGGTCATCTACTTCCCACTCTATATCATCATAAGGGGAAGGGGGATGAGCCTGCAATGGTGGAATATTAAGAGGAGGAGATTTTTACCCTACCGCAACAAGGGATGAGGAAGAAGGCCCCACAAGGTCTCCTCCACTTAGCTCCACTGGTCAATTTTTTTGTGAAAATCACTAACAAGGCTAGAACTTCATCTAGAGAGTTAAACATGCACTTTGCTAAAGTTCCATGTTGTACCTCAATGGATGGAGAGGGTTGTGCCCAAGGTTCACCACTAGGCTCACTGAGTGACTCAGGAGTGGTGATGAACTCAGGGGAAGCTGGGGCTAGTTCCATTACTAGGATAGAACAGGCCAATTCAAGACCACCCTTCAGAGAAGGTGGGATCCTTTTACGCCCTCCATTACTAGAAGGCCATCCTCCATCTTCTACTTCGTCGGGGGATGTGAAATCCCCACAAATGAGGTAAGAGGTATATAGGAGGAGGAGGAGAAAACTATAGTGGATACTACTGAAGACTTTGGAAAATCCACAGGTTTTGGGAAAGGTGGGACATCTGAAAGGGACATCAACAAGGGTAGATCCACCGAAGGAGCGATAAACACCTACACATTTTTGGGGTCAGGCACACTCATAACAGGAGTCAGAAGCGATACAGAGCTTGGTTGAATAGAAGCAAAGGGGAGGAGAGAGGAGGACACAGTAGGAGGCCTTGAAGCAGGGGTGGTCATCTCCTCTTCCTCTGTAAGGCAACTTGCTCAGCTGCAAGAGCCTTTTCCAATGCTTGCATTCACATGAAAGGTAGTTTTTGTGGCTCTTTGAGCTAGAGTCTGGAGGTTGTGAAGGAACAGAACACTCCCACTCAACCATGGGAGTGTCCACTTCAACTATTTCTAGTGGTGGGATAGACTTCTGAACACAAGCAAGAGGAAGAGATTGAGAAACAATAGGGAGAGTTGGGTCTAATGGATCGACAGTGGGCCTCTTCCCACTTACTATTTTGGGAGCAAAAGCAGTGGGAGGCCACAAAGGCTAGGATATAGAGGATTCCCCATGGGGACCTTTCTTCCTACCATACCAAATGGGCCTAGGCTCCATGGGAAAAACAAAAAGCTCAAACATAGAATACTTAGGCTTTTGCCAAGTAGGCACCATAGGATTCTCCCACAAATGTGGAACAAAATATGATGGTGCCACAATAAGGCGGGAGGGAGCATCAAGATGAATAGTAGAAGAGGAAGAAGGAGGATCTTTGGACTGCTTATCTTCCTCCCTTCTACGTGCCAAGGCAACATCATTGTCATCTTTTAAGCAAGCCCTATGTGAAACAACATAAGGCGATGGATGGTATCTCACTCTCGGCATTAAGCACCCTCTCTTGTAATTTTGATAAGTTTGGTACAAGAGGTCCTTCCTAGGTGGAAGAGGACCAACGGGAATAGGCCAAGAGTAATCTAAGGAGTAACTACCATGCTCAATTGGTAATCTATAGCCAGTGTCATGGATCACATGTATGAAACCATCATAAATGAATTTCAAACATTTTTGCACAACCAAGGGAACTGCATTCATAGGTACTAACTAGGGGATACCCAGCTTCACTCTGAAGAGTTCAGACCATGGGATTATATTGAAAAAAATATTCATGGATTTAGGTCCAACCAAAATCGATAAGACAATACTACCTAGAGGAGGTATGGAAAGTTTGTCGTGCATGAAGATGGTGCTCATAGGTATATTGTACCCATTTTTATGTAGAAAGTTGATTAGCATGATCTCCTCAGTTATGATACTTGAGATGTTGAATCAATGAGAAAACCTGCTACTATGTTTCTGTTGATTTGTACGGGGATGTAGAGCGGAGATGGTTCTCTATTAAAGTCCATTGGAAAATCCTATGAGGTGAAGGTTATACCAGTACCACTACTCACAGGTTGTGCAAAGTGGATAGGTTGATGCAAGAAAAAGGCCATCGTATGCACTAAACGACACTCTCACAAATCCCCCCAAATGTTGCAAGATAAGACATTGACCCAATTAAGGTTTTGTTGCACAACACTTTCGAACCCTTCCAACTATTCGTAGGTTGGGTTGTAAGGAAAAATCCTCACAACACTCACACCTACAACACTCCTAGAATACAAGGAAAGGAACTTTCAATATCACAAAACAGAACCAAAATGGTTCATGTTGGGTTCACCAAAAATGTAAGAGAGGGGGACCAACCACGTCAAGGCCCCAGGTCACAGAGAGTCGAGAGTGGAAGGCTGACCTAACTTACCTCACTCTCAAGGGATGTTTTGGGAATGGGGATCTAGAATGATGAGGACTATAAGGTGCCTCAATCACTCTAAAGATCTAAACTTTAGTTTGGGCTAGGTGAGCTGGTTTTTGGAGTCGGTATTATGCCTCAAATAGCTCTTTGTTTGAGGATGACAACATAGTTTTAGGACGTCAATGCAACACGCTGGCATCTCTAGGGTGCATTGGCATCTGTACGGTTAGAAAATAGTGAACATAGTATGAACTACTCAAAAACTAACTAATCGGCCTAGCTAGTTAGTCTCAATGGGAGAAAAAATAATAAGGTAAGATAGATACAAACAAATATGATAAAGTAGATAGATAAAGGCTAAAGTAATAAAGATAATCTCACAAAAATGTATGTTTTCCAGCTAGCTCCAAAAGCACATTCTCTTGCACATAAGAAAGAGGGGAAAATTGTTGGAGCTATATAGGGGTCTTCCTTAGTCAGACGCCCATTTTAGTGTTTCCACCTCCATGGACAACCAGATAGCAACGAGAGAGAAGTATACGATAAAGAAGTAAAGAAGGAATGCAAATAACACTAAAAAATAGTAAAGAGCTACTCAACCAAATCACAAAGGAGAGGATCAAAATTTTACCACCTCCTCCAAGAGCTCACTAGCCAATGGAGGAGAAAGAAGGCTTGAACAATCACCACAACCTCAACTATGATGAAGGGGGGTCTTGAAAAACCTCAAGCCCACATTGCAATGGCTTGCTTCATACTTGCTTTGCGGAGTTGACGGAGCATTGTTGTTGCAATGGAGTGTTGAAAATGCTAGAAGTGCTTGAGAATGTGAAAGAAGGATGAATTGAATTCTTAGAGGTTGCAAAGAGAGATGAGATGAATGAAGAATAGATAAATTTGAAGAAGAGGGAAGAATCTGTTGTTTTTGGGGTTGGTTGGTCGAAGAGGGACATTACAAATTGACCCCAATCGACAGTGTAATGCCTCTGCCAACTTCAGATGCAGGAATCTATCAGGGATGTAAGTGCGCCACACAGGCATCCCCAAAAAATATTATCTCACCGACACAAAGGACAGATGCCAAGTGGAAGGAAGGCATCTTGCTAATGTGGAATTTCTCCTTCAGATTTAGTTTTCTAAGGTGAGGATGTGTAAAAGAGGAATTTGCATAGGGGTGAAAATTCGCTTCTATACAAGAGATAAATTTCTACTCATAACCCAAAACATCTTAAGATCCAGGATATAGCTATCTAAATGAGTCATGATAACATGTTTAAGATATTAGAGTCATATTAGATCTTTTGGTGAATTCCAGACTCAAATGCCAACACAATGATCCATTGCAAAATGGTTTTACCAGCAGAGAACAACTTCTGGTAAACCAAGTAGACTTCTCATATAGTTATCACCATGTTGACATCAATGAAAACATAGGAACAACCAACATAAACCATCCACGTACTTCATGCTCATGTTGCAAGGCTTCGATAGTCCCAACAATCTCCCCCTTTGGTATTGATGGAAACATGCATGACAAAAACATTTTCCAATAAATTGCAACTGAATACTCTGGATACTCCCCTTATCAAAAATGTTCTTCAAAAAAATGTTTTTCCTCTATCTCTCTATCTCTCTATCTCTATATCTCTCTATCTCTCCATCTTTCTATCTCTCCCACTTTCACATCAATGACAAAGGATGGGTTTCGATATATATGTATATATGCATCAAAATGTAACCAAAAAGATATGAACACAAAATTGAATTAACCTAAAGAAGAAACTATGAGACTCTCCAAGATGACCTTCCATGAGACTTTTCCTTCTTCCCATGAACCTTTTCAACTTATAAGAGTCTTGTGTAATAGTTGAAGCTTAGTTAAGGACTCTATACCATTTTCTAGAGTATTGGGACTAAGATTAATCTCTAATAATTCACCAATACAGCCAAGAGAACTAGAAACATAAGTGTACCTGAGTTTAATCATGTCTCTAAGTGCCACAAATTTCTTGATAAATTCAATCCTTTGATCCTGCATAGAAAATATTTTTTCCTAAAGTTGCACAATGTAGGACCACCTTTAATTACCTCTATCTTCTGCTAACTTGTATGTATCTGCATGAGTACTCATCTGGGACTCACTCATCCTTATCTCATTTCTTATGTCCAGTGTACTACTAGACCAATCTAGGCAAAGAGAAAATAGTTCTTGTTCCTCCTCTTCATAGACTTTTACACTCTCCAATTCTTTCATCACTCTATGTGTGCATTTGCACATTTTTCCTTGATATCTTCCAAATTTCCTTCATCAGACTTGATTCTGGCAGGTGCTTCAAGTTCGGATATGTAGACCTTCAAAGAATCAATCATGCCTCTGAGATTCTCCACAATAGAAATAGATGAATCAAAATTAGCACTAGGAATAACCTTCCACAATTCTTCTAAATCTCTTTGAATATTTTCATGCTCATGTTCAAACTCACTTCCTTCTGCAACTTCTTTCTTAACAACACTCTTCCTTTTATTCCTTGTTCTAGTTGCGCTATTAGAGGTACCTTCTATATTGAGATTCTTAGGGATTTCCAAAAGAATTTTAGCATAATTATCAACTTCACCCTTTGAAACTTCATAATATAATTCATATATCCATACCAACCTTGATTCAACTACTTCCATGTGATAGAAATTTGTAGAAACAAGAAAATTGATCTTTCTGGAGTACCTTTCAACAACACTTACTGGAATAATAAACCTCCTACTCATCCTCATCTAAAAAGTTCCAAAGAATGTAGCAAGGGCAGTCTCTTGTGCATTTGAGCTACCAAGATTTATCATGAATTTCTTGATTTGATGGGCAATAGGCTCTGTATTTGACCATTCTATCCTTCTTATTACTAGTAATTCTCTCAAAAAGTAAAAGAGTTGATAGACAACAAGATTGCCATATCAGAATGTATTCTTCTTACTCTTATTGATTTCCTTTAAATTCTTTAAAAGATTTATATGAAGTAATTCACGCAAGTCATAATCCATACCTATTTTAACCATATCAATAGGAGTATGTACAACAATAGTAGAAGCTGTGAGGTCATTGCTAGGGATACAAACTTTGTGACTGATGACCAAAGCAGCATACCTTATTACTAGATCAACAATTGATCTCAAATCAATCTCTTCCCCTTCAAGATTTGCACCAGTAACCTCAATTATCTCTTGCTCATCCATAGCCTTCCGATTGGGAAATGGTCTAAAGGAACACAAACTAGTTATAGCTCTAATAGCTTCTCTAGTAATCAAATGTGCCTCATCAATCCACAAAGAATCATCATGAATTCTACTTAAACTATTCGAATATACTTCTTCTCAAATTCAAGCAAAGGGACTTTCCTCCAAACATCCAACTTTTTCTTAACTAACACTCTATAGGCATCATGGCTTTCTTCCAATTCACTTTCCCATAGCACATGCTCAATTGAACTGACAACATTTCTTCTATCTTACTGTAAACAAATCTATAGATATCTTTGGTAGGAAACACTCTCAGAGGGATGCGAAAGAATGCACCAGCAGACTCTTCTGACACATTCCTCAAATATCTCTTCAAATTAGCTTGCACTCTAAACACACTATTCATAACCTTTGAATTTCCATAGCAATAAAAATGAAAGATTAAGCAAATAGGAATACCTCTGTAAATGCCAATAAGAAATGTATAGATATCTTGCTCCCGGGGCTCACTTCAAATTCACTTGATCTCTTCTTCAAACCATAAAACTTTGAGTTGATCCCCAAACTTCCTTTGCACACTTCTCCGAAAATACATAAGCCTTTTGAATTATCTGAATTTATTTCTTCCATTCTGAATGATTGCAATAAATGCTTCAACTTGCAAGTAGATTACCTTGAGAATTGTGTATGCCTCCATTCTTCAAATTCTACAAACTTCATCCTTCACACATGTGATTGATAAAATACCTTAATTTTTTTACCACATTAAATATACTTTTGTCATGATGTGACACAAGTATCGATGAGGGGGTTTATTAGATTTTCTGATAATTGCTACCCCTTAGCCACTGCTTGACTCAAAAATTGATGAGAGTATTTGCACTGGAGGTCGGCACAGATAAGACTAATAATTCCAATTTAACTTGCTTTCCTTCCTTTTTACAAATCCTTTTCATTTCCTTTCTTACTTCTTTTGGATCAATGATTTTATCATGCTTCTTGCCAGATAATTATTCTTTCTACAATTATTAACAGGGTGTTCTGGATTTTTGCACTTACAACAAACACCATTCAATCTTCTTGTACTTAAGACATTTTTCAAAGAATGATAAAGAATCATTCATTTTACTTTTGCAATCCTTTTCCTTATGACCAAATTTATTACAAGAATAACAAACACCATTGAAAGATAAATAATTTTTAGCATCATGTCATTTCACAAGAGTCCTTCTAGAATTGTTTCTTAGATCCTTCATTTCTTCATCTTTGCACCGAGTCTTCTTACCAATGGATTGCTTTGCTTTAGAACTTTGACCTTCCTCAAACCCTAAACCACTCTTATCCATTGTTGATCTCTGAGAAGTAATCAATTCATCAAGCATTATCGAGCTTATCTTAAATTTGTCTTCAAAACTTCTTTCCTTTTCCATATCAGATCTCAAGATTTTTGCTTCTTCCTCAAGCTTTATTCATTCATCCATCTTCCTTTGAATTCAATTTCCTGGCATTCTTCAATTATTTTCTTCTCATCCAATTGTTGTAGCAGGCTGGAGACAATTTCATTTGCCTTAACAAATAGATCACATGCTTCAACACATTTACTTTGTAGCTTTTCAATATACTCACTCACTTTCATCAACTTGTCCTTCATATATTCTATTTCTTCTAAATATCTAGCAAAGACTACTTCTAGAGGAAAAAATTTCTTATACTCAAATTCTAGGACCTTCCTTAAGCTATTAAGCTTCTTCCGAGGAACCAAGTTCTAATCCAATTGTTGAACATCTGGAATACTCAGAGGGGGGATAAATCAGTATTCGAGAAAACCACAATAAAATCCATCTAATCATTATCACAATTCTAACTAAATCAACAAGAGGGAACATAAAAATAAAATCAATGCAACCATGCACATGAACACCAAGATTTTTATGTGGAAAACCCAAAAAGGGAAAAACTATGGTGAGGGTTAACTCACAATATATTATATCCAGATACAAAATATTATAGGGTTCACTGCCATGACTCATTTTCCTTGAAAAGGCTCACAGGCTGAATACAAAAGATGGCTATCCGCCAAGATACAAAGATAGTGGCTCACTGCCAAAAGATTGAACTGATAAAATACACCTTCAATGTGTAGGATTTAGTTCCAATGAAGCTTAGAATATAAAGTATTGCCTCACACAATAGTCACTCAAAAAATTTACACTAATCCACATTTGATAAAGCATTTAGGCTCAGACCTTTCTTCCACACACACTTTCACTCACACTTCACGTCCACTCATCTCATTCCCCAAAACATCTTTTTTATATATACAAGTATATCTTATTCATCAATTAGGTCAACCTAATTAGATGAAAAAAAAATAATGAAAACTCTCTTTGTTAGCACCATATTAAACATTTTATCCATGTAGTGCATTGTACCAATTCAACTAACATCCATAAAGCATAACTAGTCTCCATAATGTATTGCATACACTAAGTCAACAAAGACTAGAACACAGTTCTCCAAATCAACAAATAAACCTCAAAGAAAACACCTTCCATATCTAATAACACATTAATTTCCCATCATACCACCAACATAGAGACTACCAACAAAACCACAACATAAGAATGTTCACCTTAATAAAATGTGGAGTCTCCCACACAACATGCCAATCAAGGAACAATAGTATAATACAGAGTTGAACTCCGTCAGAGATAACTTTCTGCTCACAACCAAAAACATATCAATATCTAGGATATAGCTATCTAAATGAGTACTGATAACATGGTTAAGATATTAGAGTCATATCAGATCTTGCGGTGAATTTTGGACTCAAATGCAAACACACTGATCCATCACAAAAGGGTATTACCGGAAGAGAACAACTTCTAGTAAACCAAATAGACTTCTGATATAGTTATCACCATGTTAACATCAATGACAACATAGGAACAACCAACAAAAACCAACCATACTTCATGCTCATGTTGCAAGGCTTCCATAGTCCCAACACATCATTCACCAATAGTTTAGGAGTAGGTTAGTAGTCCAAATGCACCTTATGATTCAATGATTCATTGAGGGAAGTCTATTTAGAGAGAGAATAATTATAATAATAGGGAATCATGTTTTACATACCTTCATCTTGTATTTATGTAATTATATCTTTATTGACTTAAAAGAGATTTTATGTGTAGTATTTTAGACCTTGATATAGTGACAACCTTTAGGTCCAAGCATGCATCAGATGCTAGTAAATTACTTTCATTTTTTTATATTATAAGTTGTTAATTGTATTGAGGATAACTTGATGGACACCCTCCTATTTCTAGCTAATCCAAAAGTAAAAGAGATATTATCCACTCTTAGTAATTTTCCCTGAATTGCTCACATTATATTGATGAAGTATTCAATCCCCCTTTAGGATAATATCTTCTTGGTGCTTAAATAAATTGATTCTTCTAGGAGTGTGAGCACTAATATTTAGACCCTACATATACCACACTAATAGGGATAGTATGAAAAGAATTAGAAGTAGGAGGAATGACAAGGGAAGAACTAACTTGGGTGGGAGGAGGAAATATGCACTGTGCAAATAACTTGAAGAGTTAACTTTAGCACCAACACTACAAATAATATCCACTATAAAAGGTTTACAAATCAATAACTTGTGAAGATAATTAGCTAACTACATAGAAGAAACAACACTAGCTAAGGGACACAATCAGTCAAGAAAGCAATTGTGTACTAAAAGAAAAGTATTACCTATCAATTTATTCCTAGTGGGTGTTATGATCAAAATCAATCTGCTCATTATTATTATTATTTGTCATACTAACAAATATTCATTTTTAGTTTAATGTTGAGTCATAGGAGGACTAAGATTATTTCTCTTCAAAGGGAAGGGAGCATATGGTAGAGCTTCTAAAATTCTGAGAATTTTGAGCCAGTTCTTTCCTTATCATGATTTATTTGCCTCTGTGTTTAGGGGTAGGGTTTAGGGTTTTGGTCTAAAAGCCCTCATTTCTAATTTTAGCATTCTTAAACCCTCGGTGTTTTATTTCCTCATTGACTTGTTGTAATTGGTTACGGTCATCTCAGTTACAACTTAATCTATTAGAACCAATATTATTACCAACCCATTTGTCCAGGTTTGTCAGTCGATGAATATTACCCCATTGCTTTAATTTTCCTATGGTCAGGCAAATTATTTCATATTAAAATGAATTAAGTATTAAGTATTGTTTCCCATGGGTCTAAGTCCCATCAACCTAGTTGGGTCCCCTTTTAAAACTAACCTTTGTTGCACATGCAAATTTGTTGACCATTCAACTAGAGTAGTAAATCCTAATCATTCCCTACCAACCCCGCTCGAATAAAATAATGGTTTCTAAGAAGCGACAAGGTTAGCGGGTTGTTGACACATGTACCTATCATAGGTGTGGGGCTCAGTCTCCACTATCATGCTTGGTGCTTAAGTATTTCAAATCAACGGCTATGGTGCAATTTTGAGATTATATCTTAGTCATTCCTTGCTCACCCCGCGAGATTACAATAATAGTTTGTAAAAGGCAGTGGGGTCAATGGGCGAACAACACGTGGATCTCTTCCTCCACTTGGAAAAGGATGGTGGAGCTCACAAATAGATGAGTTGACATCCAATTGGAATAATTTCATTGGTCAATTTGAGTCGTTCAATGTGCCATCTCACACATAGAGATCTACGGCTAACATTCAAAACTGAATATATGGACATAGTAGCCATTTTGCTTCATGCTAGTGAGCAGTAATGGTAGAAGATGTATACAGGGTCACCCACATCCAATCCTAAGGCGTGTGAATGATTGATTTCTTGAAATGATTGAAGATGATAAACAAATTTTGAAGCACCTGGGAGATTAACTGTTGTACTTCAAAATTGAGTGGTTGATCGTCTGTTCGCTCGTGCTGGCCTTCTTTGAGAATTAATGGTTGACATATTCAAGTTGCTCGATAAATGGGAGTTGGCAATCATATTTTTTGCACAATTCTAAGTAGAAGCTAAGGAATTAGGCTTAAGTTCAAGACAAGGATGATGTGAGTGACTACATCAAGGAATTGCAAGGGCGGTAAGATTTTCTCTCCCAGGTAAGTTGATGACTACATTATTATAGGTTGCTTGGTTATTAGTTGGTCTGTCTGGTGAAAATATCATAGGCTCTGTAAGTTTGTTACATATGGTTTGCATGGGAATCCTTGCTAGAATTTCATAGAGGTCGATAAGGTTTGAATGTTGTCTTGCAAAGTTTGTAAAGTATCTTTACTAGAGATGAGTACACCAGTGTATCTGCCTACCTAGTTAGAAGGTCTAGGAGACTCAATTTTCTTAAGTCCCATTAAGATATCCCTGAAAATGAATAAGGAAAACCAAAAGTTCTTATAACTCCATAGGAAAAGGGCAAGAAGAGTGCCCATGATAAGAAATTTGTACAAGATGGTGTCAAGAGCACTTATAATATGAGGAGTAGGGTTGTTATGGGAGATTCGAACAAGTTTAAAGAGGAGTATGTGAAGTCTATGAGGGAGGAAAAAAGAAAAAATAAGTATCACCGAGCTTGCATGGGACAACATACCTCTCCCATTGAAATCTTGGATAGTCCCTCGGGCACCGAGGTTGAAACTGATTCTAGCTACCGCCAATACGTACCATGGCTAATATAATGGAATCTAATGAAGATGAAGTGGTGATTTCTCTAGTTTCTGCAAAGACACAAAGTGGGCATGCATATTCTGGTGTTGATTGAGCAGGGTAGTATTGTGTTCCTAGTTTTTGATGATAATGTTGCCTTGGTGGCAGTTTTGTCCTTCTCAGTATATGCTTGGTTTTGTCCTTAGTGCAAAATTGGAGGCCTTCTGGCTGTTATGATGGAGAATATTTTTCCTCAACGTGGACATGGATTTTGAGGGTTGTTGTAATGACTAAAGATGCATTCTAGTGGTTTTGTTGGTCTTCTTCAACAAATCATGTGGAATTTTATTCCTTTTGCTTTCCCCTGTTCTACAAATGAATACATGTAGTTCTATTTGGGGAATATTTCAAATTCATATGAAATTTGCATTCAAATGTAAATGAAATGTAATTATAATCCAACCCATTTCTTGTTGCGCCTTTATTATATAAAGGGATTTCAAGGTTGGTTACAATGTGATGAGGTAAAAATAACCTCATCAATATAATGGACTCAATACTTAGCCTTACAACTTCCAGCCAACCTTACCCTGCCAATTAATTATCTTTAGGATAATTAATTGCTTTCTTTTTGTGAATAAGCGTGCAATATTTATTTCTTGAAATTAATCAAAATAAGATAATTTGTGTTGACTTAATGGTTTAGTTTTTGAGTATTCCATAGGTCAACTTCCACCACCAGTTACCATTCCAGTCAAAGAGGTCTTAATGTAGATTTGAATACCATTGAAGACAAGTGTTAGAAAATGTGCCTCAACTTGCTAGCTTGACCCTCTGTTAAAGACTTGGCGGATTTCCCTTGTGTTGGTCTTCATTGTCAACCTATTTCCCAAATCGTGAACCTTGTAACCTATGTCACGGGGTTCTAAAAGATGATAACTGGGTGACAATGTGTTGGTTGCAAGATCGTTGAAATATCTAACCTTGGAACCTTGTCACGGAGTTTAGAAGTTACTTAACTTCCCGACTGGTTGATCTCCTTCAGTGTCGCGGTGTTAAGGAATTTCCTAACCTCCAACTAAGGGTTGTGAATTTTTGTTTTCTCTGATTGAGCGACAAGTCGATGTTTTTGTGGGACTAGCTTGTGTGGATGGTGATCACAACATATGACAGTGACTTGGATGTCGACAGATATGGGGACCACTTGGAGGTTGGGAGTTAAATATGTAAGTCTTTTCCCCGAGACTTGTTGCGAATATTGTAGATTCCCATCTAGATTCTCCAGAATTGCACAAGCGATGTATGCGTGTCTTGGTGGAGATCACAATGAACTATCGACAATTTGGTGTGATAGTCAAATGAAATGGACGAGTGATGTGTCGACACGTGGCACAATTTCATTTGTTGATTTTACATGTCACTGTTGTAAATCAACAACCATTGGCCGAAAGTTGCATTTCCTGTTAGCAATATGTTTTCATTTATTGCATGAACTGAATCAGGGGTTGACAGAATGAAAAAATGGAAATATTCTCTATAACCAAATTTATTACAAGGAAGATCGATGTGTGTTGCATGGAAGTTTGTGTAACCCGAGATGAAGGAAGCTTGTCAGCAAAGGAACAAAGAAAAATTAAATGAAACCCTAATGATTGTTGGCTAGTAGTTAGAATTCATTGTATGTCGTATGAGCATTGAAAATAGTGAGTGAGATGAATTGTATGTGGGACTAGAGGTTGACCAAGGTGATGCTGCTATGAGTTAACATCTAAGAGTGAAGTCTGTAACTCTATATGTAATTTATTTACTATAATACAAAGTGACTTTACTTGGTGTGGTGGGTTTTTTCTCCCATAAGGGTTTTCCCACGTGTGTAATCTTTGTGTGTGATATTTTTTTCTCTTTCCTATTGTTATGTGAATGTGCATTTCAAATATGTGTAACTTGCTAAATGAATGGTTTTTTGCACTTCTCTCCTGAGGTTTTTGCATTAGGAAGGTGTTTCTAAACTGTCGCTTTCCTTACAAGTGGTATCAAAGCCTGGACAGTTGTATTATCCTTGTGAGTAGGGATGGTTTTTTGTGCTAATCCTATTTGGTGGAAGTCTTGCAAAAGAAGAACCGATTACTTTGTTTACTGTTTAAGATGGCAAGTACATTAGGAAGAGTAGAAATTGAAAAATTCAATGGCCGAAATTTTGAGTTGTGGAAACTCAAAATGGAAGACTTGTTAGTGGATAGAAACCTCTGGATTGTTGTGTCTGGAACTATGCCACAAATAATAAAACAAGAAGATTGGGACCTCATAGACATAAAAGCTAGAGGGTTGATAAGACTTTTTCTGGCCGATTTTGTACTCTTCAATGTCCATGAGGAGAAGACTACATCTTCATTATGGAAGAAACTTGGTGAAATTTATCATGGAAAACCTCTAGTGAATAAGTTATTCCTAAGTAAGAATTTGTACTCCTTGAAGATGGAAGAAGGTGCATCTATAGCAGACCATCTGAATTCATTTAATATGATTGTTGCATAGTTGGCATTTGTGGGTGTGAAAATAGAGGAGGATCATTGTATACTTATGTTATGTTCCTTACCCAACACTTGGGACCATCTAGTAATGGTTGTATACACCTAAAAATGGTCTAGATAATCTAATTAATTAAATACTTTTTATTTGATTAATTAACCTTAAACTCATCTACTATTGAATAAATAGAAATCTTTATTTATATAGTTCACATTTATATTCTTCTAATTATTCTCTCTTAATTAAATAATCAAAACTTCAATAGTTTTTATTTAATTATCATTATCCCTCTTTTATTAAATAAACAATATCAAAAACATTTTTTTATTTTAATAATTTTTATTTCTTCCTAAATTTGAAACAAATCCAAATATTCAAATTTATGCACATATTTCTACAGCTCATCATATCTCACCTACCAAATTAGATATGTTATGTCTAATTTAATTCATCTCAACCTTCACGACCAAATTGGAGACAAATTTACAGGGGAACTTCTTCATCTTCTTCCATTGATTCTTCCTATCATTTGGCCAAACGCTTTTGTGGGGAGGAACAATCTCCATAATCAGCCCAAGCTTCTTCATCCTTCACCATTCAATTCTTCAGATCAAATCTAGACCTTTTATTTGCTACCCCTTCACAAATATGCTGTCGTGAATCTATAAATACAACCTCTTTCAATAGGAAATGGATCCCAACTTTGTGCAAAATTACTTTGCAGAAATACCAATTGAGCAATCAAGCATCTTAGCCATAAGCAATTATCATTTAGCAATAGAAATAACAATCATTTTAGAATAAAATCAATATCATGGCTTTTCATTTAGCTGCATCATAGTTTACTGTAGCTTCTTTCATCAAGTTTCATGTCAATTAGATTATAGTAGCTTCATCATATCATTTAGATATCATTAATAAGATTAGATTATTGCATTTAGCAGCATCTCATTCTCTAGATTGGCATTTTAACAGTCATAATGCTTACAAAATCTGAGAGCCCTGTGACTTAATAAATCTTTGGAGATAGAGAGAAATATGACACTTTCAAGAGTTTTCTTGTGTTAATTAGATTAATTATTGTTGATTCTCTTGATATAATGTCTTATTAAGAAGTGTCGTTTGCTATTTTACTCATTACATATTCCAGACTTACACTCATTACTTATTCCACACTTACATTTTGGCACCCACTGTGGGGCTTCTAACCCCATATTTTACATTTTTTTTCCAAAAAGTGTCTATGCAAGCTTCTGATGTGTTTCTTTTAGGGCAATCGAGGGATTTTATGGGGCATCCACCAGATACTTTAGGGCATCCAACGACTATTCCAGTGCATTTGACTGAACTTCCAATGCACAGGACTGTAAATCTATTTTAGTGCATATGATCAATTTTGTAGTGCATATGATAGATTTTGTAGCACGCATGATTGATTATGTAGTGCATATGATCAATTATGCAATGCATATGACCTTTGTTCTAGCGCATTTGTAATTTGTCTAATTTGTTATCTAGATCTGACGCAACCACGACCAGTGATTTCATTGTTGCTTTTGGATTAAAATGGACCAATCCTAGGGTAGTCATCATACATTGCTATCTCGGTTAAAATGAACATCATATCTTTTGTGAAGCAATATCTTCATATAGAATAGCAAATTGTCATTTGGGCTTTAAAAAATGAACATTATTGTTGTGATTGTATGGTGATAGGCCTATGCTCTCCCCTTAACTGGGTGATCAAAATGCCAGACTCATCTTTTGATTTCATGCACTTTATGCTTTGTTAAATCATTTAGAAGGCCTGTCATAGTGGGAAAAAGTACTCACTCTATGGGAACGACCTGAGTGGGAACAACCAAAGCCAGGTTTTCCAACCCACTATAAAATAAAAGTGAATATGGGGAAACCCACATTTACTGGAAGTGTGCAAGATGACCATCCCTAAAATCTTTTTCCTAAAGATTGGGAGGTCTTCTGAGGGAGTTTATCATTTTCCACTCTGAATGGATTCCCTATCTATGAACCTTAGTGTAGAATCCAACTATGTTAGTATCCAAACATTATAATACCCACGGTGCAAGGGGAGGGAAGAATATTCCCCCAAGACACTCACCATATAATTTCCAAGGACCGTTTTCTCAAGGGATCAAGAAATCTAACTTTGATTACACACCTGGAAAAGACAGAAACATGGGCACCCTCTAGGGGGTGACATGGTTGTGTGAGTTGACGTGATTTTAATATGTGGGTTGTGTTTATTGTGATGACCTTTTGACCTTAAGAGTGAGTCTACTTGAAGTGTATTCTTTGTCAAATACCAGTGGAAATCAAAGAGGATCATGTTTGATTCTTGAACATACACTTATTTTTTAGATTCTAGGACTTAAAAATAAATGTTTTACAACTGCTCGTTGTGTTTTCAAAACATTAATTCATATAAAATCATCTAGAAAAACACAAAGAGTTTGACAAATCAGCCTGTGAAAATTAATGTTAAGGGATTGGAAATCAACATTTGTCAAGAAATCCCTTGCAAAAAGAATCAAGAAACCAAAGAAGCAACTTAGCTAGAAAAAACTTTTGGAAAGGAGACACTTCTTATATCAAAGTAGGAAAATATTGCTTGAACATCGAACTTTCATCCATAGATATCATGACTTTGCTAGAGGATACTAATGATTTTTCTTTAGAGCCTTTATATTCACAAGCTTATTTCCAATGAAGAGCTCTTTCACAAAATCATAATCATAGTCAACCCATTCATCATTCTTTCATCCCACAACCAGCAATACAATATTCCAATAACCAAATCAATTGCTACAATAGAGAAAAACTTGGAAACATTAGGAAAAATCAATTGTTACAGCAAGATACCCTAACAAAATATCCATGATTCAGAAAATTTCACCCAAAAATCAAACCTTTTACTTAGAAAAAAACCAGAACAAATGAACAACACTATGAACAGTCCTAGAATAATGCATAAACGGTCTATCTTAGCGCGTACACTCAATATTTTGGCACATCTTTTGTCCAAATAGTGCATTCAACCACTGTTTCAGCGCATCTGACTAATCCTACAATGCATTTGCAGTTTGTCACCATAATTTACCAATGTCAGAATTTACTAGTATCTTGGCACATCCATAGTCTATTTTAGTGCATATACCCTATTTGATAGCGCATTCACCATATCTTTTAGTGCATACACAATTTTTTTTAGCACATCTTCCCTCTATAATAGTGCATCCACAAAACAAGAAAATAAAGAGCTATTCGAAACCCCTATAAGACTTTTGACATCAAAACTTGAATCTTTGGCGGAACAAAAACATTTTCTCAATCCAAACAGTGTCTTAAACTTGCAAAAATAGGATTTTTCAAGTCAAACTTTATCAAATTAAACCAAGATCTTACAACCTTAAAGTGTTTAAATCATGAAACACAAAATTCTAGATTATTACGTTAAGTTTCTTTATTAATATTTTGTCATCCTACAATCATGAAATGAAACACAATAATTAGATTTTTAACTTAGTCTCATCAATAGAATTTATCATTCTATTTGACTTAAGTTAATATCCTTGACACTCATCCAAAAAGATCAAAGTTTAGTGAGAATAACAAACACTTGTATGCCAATTTTGATGAGGTTACAAAGATAGAAACTTAGAGAAAAGGAAATTGAAACACCAAACACAATGGCTAAAGAAAATTCCATTCATAGATTCCACCAAAATGATGCAAATGAAATAACCCAAGAAGACATTTAGACAACACAACAAGATCCAAATTTCCATAAATTTATGAAAAAATTCTTAGAAAAAGATATGGAAAAATACCTTTTGATGCTATCTGAACTAGGTGCAAAACTTCCAAAAGATTTTGATATCAATCGATTAAAAGAAGCACCTATGAGAACTGAAACTAAACCACAAAACATAGATCAAGTGCTGGCACTAACACATCAAATGAAAAACTTGCAACAACTTCAAGATATGCAAAAAGGAACAACGAAAAGGTACTCATTACAGGACATTTGTCCTTACCCTTTTGATCCAAGTGTGGACATGATACCATTTCCTAGACATTGCGAATTCCCAAAATATGACAAGTACAATGGAAAAAAAGATCCAATTGACCATGTGAGGGAATTCATAACCATGAGTTTAGAATTTGCACAAGAGGAAACATATCTAATGAGGTTATTTCCAAGGAGCTTAGGAGGTCAATGTATGGAATAGTTCTCTAAACTACAACCAGGAATTCAAACTTTTGAAGAACTAGTCAATAGGTTTATCTCACAATTTTCCTTTAATATTCAATATGAGGTAACAATAAAATACCTTTACAACATGAAACAAAAGAAAGGTGAAACATTCCTCTCATTTCTACAATGATGGCGAAGGTTGTTTGCTATATATCCTCATTCTATACCTGAAGAAGAAAAGATGGAACTATTCATTGACAACTTAACTGATGACGTGAGCTAGAGGCTTGAACTACAATGTCCACCTACATTTGAGAAAGTGATTGAAAATTGGCTCAAGATCGAAGAAGCCTTAGTCAAAAGAGGAGTGATAAAACATTACAATGAAGAATCACACAATACAAATTCCTCAAATCACTATGGCAACAATGATAAACCTAAGTTTTGGCAAAAGAATAGAAATACTAGAAACAATGATGCTACAAATGACAAACAAAATGCGAAACTAGTATTTAATTTGACAACAACTACTGCAAAGACCAGTCAAAATAATGACCAAAACATCAATCAAGGTGTCAATCAAAATAACAATCTGAACAATGGGGAATCTAAACCACAATCATATCAAAGACCATCAAATTGACAAAGATTCACACCATTGGGACAAACACTAGAATCAACAATGAGAGAATTTATTGCAAATGGACTTATCACCTTACCTGAAGCAAGAAATTGGGAACCAAAAGTAAAACCATCTTGGTGGAATGATGTCAACTATTGTAACTTTCATAAAAACAAAGAACATAAAATGAATGATTGTATGCAGTTGAAACATTTAGTACAAGATTTGATTGACAATAAGAAATTATTCATAGGACATCAAACAAAAAATGATCATAGTGCATTTACAAATCCTTTTCCAAATTATGAAAAGGGAGAATCTTCTTCTACAAACGGTAAAGGTAGAAATGTAAACTACATTTATGAAAACACTATTCATTGTATTTTTGAGGTTGAGGAAAATAGCATCACTAATAATCAAACTAATAACATTGGAATCAATGACATCATATCACTAAACATGATCCTAAACATAGACACATCCGGCAATCAGATCAATGTCATAAAAATAAGGGAAAAGCATGACTACCAACTAGTCAACATGACAAGAAGGGGGCAATCCAAGGTAATATTGAAAGGAGTTGCATCTAAAACCACGGCTCCCTCTTCAAATCAATACAACATATTCAATCAATTGCAAAAGATACCAAGACATATATCAATATTACAACTCCTTAAAATATCACCATCCCATGAGGTTTTGGAACAAGCTCTTGTGGCCACCATAGTATCCAACAATCTGGATGTCTGTCAACTTCAAGCTATGGTGGGACATTTAACCATGCCTCATTGTCTATCATTTTTTGAACAAGACAATGTATCACTTAATCATCCACATAATGCAGCCCTTCATATAGAAGTATTAATCCATAAACACCATGTTAAACATTTCCTAATAGATGATGGAGCTAGTTTAAACATTTGCACTTTAAAACTGATCCGTGCACTAGGTTATTCTGATAATGTTATTGATGCCAGAAGGAAAACCACAATAAAATCCTATTATGAAGAAGAGAGATCCTCCAAAGGATTGATCGTGTTGCCTATTCAAGTAGGACCAATTGTGAAGAATATAGTTTTCCAAGTTCTAGAAAAAGAGCTAACATATAATATACTCTTGGGATGTCCATGGATTCACAAAATGCAAGCAGTATCCTCAGCTTATCATCAGTGTTTAAAGTTTCCTATCAATGGACAAGAAGTCACTATTTCAGCTAATTACAACAATCCCCAATATTGTAACATGCTTAAAATGACACAAGACACCTTTGTGCACCATAATAGGGAGGCAAGCACTTCTAGTTGATCCAACAGTGAAAAGAAATCAAACGTTGTATCCAAGTGGGTTGAGAAAAAGGACCAATCAAAAGATACAAGAGTTGTTGATTCCACATTATCAAACAATGAGGGTCACCTGAATTCTTTATCACAAAATTTTTAAGAAAATATCCAGTTAACGGACAAAGGCATGGGAGAATATTCCATTGAGTAATCTCTATATCTTTCATAGCTACTACCATCTCCAAGGTCATATGGACAACCATCAACAATAACACAACAATCATCATAGCCTACCACAGTTTTTGATAATATATTTGTGAAGGAAGGTACTTTAGAAGATGAATCTGAAGATAAGGCCATCCTCAATTGGCTCTACAAAGATGAGGCATGTACATCAGAAAATATTAGCATAAAGATAGATCAATATGGAAAGGGAAAAAACAATATTGGAAAAAATGGGGTATGAAGGACAAGGACCTATTGGTAAAAGAAAAGAAGGAATTGTAGAACCCATTCAACCTCTCACACTTCAGCCAAAGGATAGAACATGACTGAGTTATACAAGGGAAACAAAAAAAGGAAACCACTCATGAAGTTGTTGAAAGGATCCTTCAAATGCGGGATAGCTCTGAAATAGATTCTAATGAGTATGATTGGGATTATTTATCAAAAATATCATATAAGGACATACAAGTTGATATTATAAAAGAGTATGTACCTACACATGAGGAGGGACAATGTTCAAGGACTAGACCCCTTGTATTTGGATCACAAAATATCGATGACTCAAGTGAGGATGAACAGATATCAAGTGAGATAGATGACTTGGAGGAGAGTAATATTATAGACCTTGACATCACCACTAAAATTTTTGACAACATTGCTATAGGAACTCTCACTGTTGTTGACTCTAGCCGATTTGATGAATTTTTACCTTTAATACATCCTAAACTTATTGACTGGGAACCAACTGAACCTATTGATATACCTATCTTTGTGTATGATGATGTTATCATTAATTTCCTTTGTAGTGACACACCTGACAAAATTTCTACTCATAAATCTCGTAACAATACTTCAAATAAGGAGGGTGTCAAATCTTCTAGTTGCAAAATTGAAAACAAGAATAATGGATCTAATGGTAAAAACCATTTTATGGCAGCATTAGATCTCAAAAAAGTAAGAAATAAAGAATGCATCTGATGGTGAAAACCTCTCTGAGGCACTGAAAGATGGGAGATTTGACACCCTTCCAGAGCACTATCATGAAAGATCATCAGTTTTGGTGGAGCCTACATAGTTTATCAATATTGGCACAATAGAAAAAGCAAAGACTCTATATTTGGCAGCATCTATGACTGAATAAGAAAAGCTAGAATTCGCCAAATTCTTTGAAGAAAGACACATTAACTTTGATTGGTATTACTTTGATATTGTAGGTTTAGATTCAGATCTTCTAATGCATCATTTATTTCTACCATTTGGGAGAAAACTTATAAAACAAAAACTAAGGAAAATGCATCTGCATATCGCCTTGATGGTAAAGGTCGAGCTGAAAAAGTTGTTAGATGCAAGATTCATCAGGTCTATCGATTATGCTAAGTGGATTTCTAATATTGTACCTATCTCTAAACCAGATAATAGTATCAAAATATGTATTGATTTCATATATGGATGGCTTCTCGGGGTACAACCAAATCAAGATAGCACCTGAAGATCAGGAAAAGACAACATTCACATGTTCATGGGGCACATTATATTGGAATGTCATGCCCTTTGGGTTGAAAAATGCAGGGGCCACATATCAGCGAGCAATGACCACTATCTTCCATGACATGATGCATACCTTTATGGAGGATTACGTGGATGATATATTAGCAAAGTCATATACCAAAGAAGGACATCTGGAGATCCTGGGAAAAATCTTTACTAGGCTAGAGAAGTTAAATGTCAGATTAAATCCTAAGAAATGTGTGTTTGGGGTTACAACAACAAATCTCCTACGATACATAGTGTCAGAAAAGAGTATTGAAGTGGATCTTGCTAAGGTCAAGGCTATAATGGAAATGCCACCACTAAAGAATATCAGTCAACTAAGATCTCTACAAGGCAGGCTACAATCAATTAGGAGATTTATCTCCCAATTAGCAGACAAAAGTCATCCCTTCAATCATTTGCTACATAAGAATGCCTTGTTAAAATGGAATCAAGGGTGTGAAACAAATTTAAATCAAATAAAACAATATCTAATGTCACCACCCATACTCATGCCACCTATAGAAGATAGACCTTTATTACTATACATTGCAACAACAAAGATTTATTTGGGAGCTTTATTAGCACAAGAAGATCCTGCAAGAAAAGAACAAGTTGTCTATTATATCAGTAGGACTCTGAATGGTTATGAGATAAATTACACCTTCATCAAGAAAGCTTGTTTTGTGGTGGTATTTGCTACCCAATAGTTGTGGCATTATATGTTGACTCACACAGTTAGGCTCATAGCAAAGATTGATCCGTTAAAATATCTACTCAGCAAAGTTTCCCTCACAGGAAGAATAGCCAAGTGGGTCATGATCTTAAGTGAATTTGAAATTCAGTATGTAGATCAAAGAGCGATTAAGGGTTAGGTAATATCAGATCAATTAGTCGAAGCTCCGCTACCAGATAATCATCCAATGAGTATTGAATTCCCTAATGTAGACATTCTGACTATGACCACAAAACAATGGTTGCTTTACTTTGATGGATCATTTACACAATGTGGGTCAGGGGTGAGGATTATGTTTGTTACACCTCAAGGATACACCATCCCAAAATCATATAGACTCATGTTTCCATGCAAAAATAATGTAGTAGAATATGAGGCATTAATCATTGGCATCAAAGTGGCAATTGAGTAGAAGATCACAAAGCTACAACTATATGGAGATTCACAACTAGTCATTTATCAAGTAAATGATGAATATCAAACCAAAGATAATAAGTTGATGCCATATAAGAACATGGTGGATGATCTCAAAAAGTACTTTCTAGAGATCAAATTTGAATAGATTCCAAGGGTAGAAAACAAGGTTGTTGATGCAATGGCTACAATTGCTTCTCTATTGCAGATTCCAGAAAAGTGAGGTTGTTATGATTTTATGGTAGAACAATTGTCTAATCCTGCATATGAAAATATTGAATCTCAAACCATATGCCAGATAGTTGATGTTGAATCCTCAATCTATGGAAAGACCTATGCTTACCTGAAAGACAATATCCTCCCTCTCGATCTTTCTCAAAACCAGAAACGCAACTTCATTCGCTAAACCGCACGACATACCTTAATTACCGACATACTTTACCGTTGAGGTCTAGATGGTACTCTTCTTCAGTGTCTAGAACATAACGATTCTGAGACAACTTTACGTGAGGTTCATGAAGGTATTTGTGGCACCCATTCAAGTGGACTAACTCTAGCGAAGAAACTCCTTCGTTTGGGGTATTACTGGCCAAATATGGAGGAGAAGTCTTATCTATTTGTTAAGAAATACCATAAATGTTAGATCCATGGTAACTTAATCCATGTTCCAGCACAAGAATTGCAACCATTTACTTCAACATGGCCCTTTTTTTAGTGGGGACTGGACCTGGTAGGAAAAATTAATTTGTCTTCATCCAATGGACACAAATTCATAATCACAGCAACATAATACTTTATCAAGTGGATAGAAGCGGTTCCCTTAACAAAAATCATTGGAAAGCATATTTCTTCTTTCATTCTAAATTACTTCATCTGTCGGTATGGCATACCTCAGTCCATGTAACAAAAAATGGTAGACCTTTTAAGAACAGGATGTCCAGGAATTGTGTGAAAAGTTTCATATCCAACATTGTTTTTCAACACCGCACTATCCTCAAGGAAATGGCCAAGCAGAGGATTCCAACAAAAAAATTCTAAAAATTCTAAAGAAAACGGTCAATGATGTTGGACGTGATTGGCATAGTCAATTAAACCCTGCTTTATGGGCATACGAAACCAACATCATAACACCTATAGGAGCTACACCATATGCCTTGGTATATGGATCAGAGGCCATCCTACCTATTGAGTGTTAGTGTAATTAAATTAATTATTACACTAGGATAAGTTAACTTAGGTCATACATCATTTAGTCCTAGGTTGCATTGTAATAAATCATTTAATAATGGGTTAATGTCCCCTTCCTTGATTGTAGGGATAAGATTCCTTCTAGAAGATGAGTTGTCCTTCTAGAACTTATCTCAACATTTAATAATTTCCTTGTTAGTTAGGGTTCATGTTGTCACATGTTAAATCATGATGCATAGCAACATCATCTTGCATCTTGCATCTTTCTCATGCATATATATTCAGGCATTTTTTTTGGTTTTTCATAACTTTCACCCACAATATCAAAAATTGACAAATGAGATATCGTCGGAAAGAGAATTTCATCTACTTTTCAGTGATGACATCAGTTTTGCAAGATTTTGCAGCCATCAAAATCTACAGTCAACTAAATTCAACCCATCATTTTGGACTCAACAACCAGTATCTTATCATCAGATTGTCAGATTTTGGTGATTCCAATGGCACCAAGAAGATAATTTAAGGGTTTTTTTCATCAGTTCATTCACTTTGATTAGTTTCAGCTCCAAGTTCTCTTGCATTAGATTTTTTCAATTCAGTGCATTTGTTCAATAACTTGGATATCCTGAAGCTTGGGAAAAGCATTTTTTATTTTGGAGGCATCTTTTTAGTTGCATACCTCTTTAGAAGCTTCTATTTGATGTTGAAGGTTAGTGTATTTGTATTTTTTGGAGAAATTTCATTATGGGGTTTTCATATACTTCTTCTTTAACTATCTTGCACAAGGGAAACTATAAGCAATGGTGAGAGGGGTTCACACACCATCTTCAATCACTTGATTTATTGCCTCATCCATATGGTATAGTTCCCCATCTGAGTGAAGGTATTCATGATTTTTCTTGGAGTTACAGTAGATACACTGTCTTGGAGATCATTTCAATGCAAGTTGATTGTAATGTTTTGAATGCTATTGATCATTGTGATTTTCCTCATATCCTTTGGGCTAAAATTTTGGAGATATATGGAGATTTAGATTCTCCACCATTCCCCAATGGTCATGATTCAAAATGTCATTCTTCAAATCAGGTACCCCATGATGATATTGTTGAGCAGGAGGTTGATTGCCTTGAATCTTCTGAAGAGGTTGACAAGGTTTCTTCAAATGCTTCTTCTCCATCAGAGATAGTTGGTATCACTTCACATTTAGTGATTCCTTGTTTAGATTCATTGATTGAGGCTTCCATCATCATTCATCAGGACACATTTAGTTTTCCAGACTTGACATCACAAGATGGCTTTGTTTTAGGTATCACTGACTTGGCTACTTCTACAAGTTTGGAGGACATTCTTGAGGGTATATCACTCCTCTATTCAGATTCCACCTTGGATATTTTTCTTGAGTCTCCTCATCCCTTCATCTCAACCTATCCAGAGACTATCTTGGAGGTACTTGGTTTCTCTTCATAAATTTCTTATCCAAGACTTCTTCCCTATCATTCCATTCAAGATTTGAGGTTTCTTTAGCATCTACCATTGGATTGGCTTCAAACTTCTTTTAGTGATTTTGGAGACACTTCATTCAGGGGGGAAATCATGTATCCATCATATCCATCACATCACTATCTTTGGATTTTTTTCAACATCAGTTTCCACATCATCCTGATTTGTCACCTTCTTCATTGATTGGGCATGTACCTGAGTTGATTGTGGAATCTTCATCTTCATCAGGCAAGGAGACACATGATCGGTTTTCAGAGACATCATCATCCACCTTCATCCTTCCTTCCTTCAATTCCTATATGGAATGGGAAGCATCTCTACACTTGCACTTGGTTTTGTTTCTTCTGAAAGGGAGACAATTTGTTTGTCGACATTGGATCATGTTTTGTCTTAAAACACTTACCATTATTGTAGGTGATCACATCTTTTGTGGGGGCTATATAGTCTCTCTATTTCCCTCTGATGGGGAGGCTATTGTATTGTATCCATGTGATGGGTGGTGTACTTGGGGGGTATTTGGGAGTCCTCCATCCTTCCCATCCTATCTCACATTTTTGCATTTTCATCTCCTTTTTGGAGAAGGGTTTTGTTCCCACTGGGTTTTCCGTTTTTCTCCGATTGTGGGAAAATATTTGCATCTTTATCATGTACATGGGAACCTAACATGGCCTTGTAGTTAGGACCCATCATCATCATCATCATCATCATCTTTGCATAATCATTGCATTTTCCTCCCTAAGTTGAACTTATGGGGGGGTGTTAGTGTAATTAAATTAATTATTACACTAGCATAAGTTAACTTAGGTCATACATCATTTAGTCCTAGGTTGCATTTTAATAAATCATTTAATAATGGGGTAATGTCCCCTTCCTTGATTGTAGGGATAAGATTCCTTCTAGACGAGGAGTTGTCCTACTAGAACTTATCTCAACATTTAATAATTTCCTAGTTAGTTAGAGTTTATGCTGTCACATGTTAAATCATGACACATGGCAACATCATCTTGCATCTTGCATCTTGCATCTCTCTCATGTCTATATATTCAGGCATTTTGTACATTTGTAATCATCTCATAATGTAAATCAATAATAGAATCTCCATTGTGCATGCCTAGTTGCAACACTCTTTGTGTGGTTGATTATCTTTCCTAGCAAAGGTCCTCCATTGAATACTGTAGCTTCAGGGACCCTGTGCATCCATAATCTCAACATTGAGGTGGAAATACCATCACTTTGTGTATCACTAAAGGCTATTATTATAGATGAGAATTATAGGGTCTCTAGACTTCAGCAACTAGAATTGTTGGATGAATGTTGTCAACAAGTTGTGAACCATCTAAAGGAATATCAATAGAGAATGTCTAGAAGCTACAATCATAGGGTAAACCCTAAAGTATTTCAGGTTGGTGACTTGGTCCTAAAAGAAAACCCTAGAAATCAATAAGAGAAGAAAAAGAAAGGAAATTTTGAACCTAATTGGCTAGGTCCCTATGTTGTCGCATCAGTCTATGGATTTGGGGCCTATCAACTATCTACACTTGAAGGGGATTTGTTTGATGAATCTATCAACAATATCCATCTTAGAAAGTTCTACACCTAAATCACCTAGTGCACGGTTCAATTCCTGGAAAAATGGTTGCCTTGATGAAAACCTAGCAAACTGGCGTCTTGGTGACAAAAAATACAAAAAATACAAAAAATACAAAAAAAATCATAATAATAATAAAAAAATCATAAATTCTAAAAAAGTGCAATAAAAACATGTGAAAACTTGGAAACAATCACTACTTGTGGTTTAAACCAGCAATTCCATCTATTATAGGCATGTCATGGTCGTTCACTTTCACCATCATTTCCATCCAATATCATATTGTTGCAACGTGGTCATGTCTCACCCTAGCCTAGGGGAAAAATCTTGAACTCACTGGGGCAATAAACTTTGACCTTAATCAAATAGACAAACATCAGTACAACAAGCATGTTAAAAAAAACCAAAACACAATCACAAGACAACATTTGGCAATCAATCATACATGATCAAAACACTCATCGGAAAGCATAAAATTAGGTTTTTCAAGTCAAAATGGATGATCTAATTTGAATAATGATTGAAATACTTTAAGAAAAGGTTGAATTGTTGTACTTTTATTTTTTTTATCATTTCTTTGGAGCAACTCGATGATGAATTGAACTAGAGAAGCTAGGAAGAAGAATGATATTTTTCTTTGTTTGTTGTTTGTGAATTAATTATTTATTGTGTGAATTGTCACAAGACATGCTCTACAAAGTATCACTGATGATATTTTGAATTCACACACTATAATGATTAATTCTTGTATGTTTACATAAGAAATGCTCAGGTCATCTTGATTTAATTATACCTAGATGTTTGTGTTCACTTGCAATATCAAAAATCATGAAAGTAGTACTAAGGTCATCATGGTCTAAATTATACCATCGATGCTTGTACTCACTTTCAACACTTTAAAAGCTACATGATGATAAAAAAGAAAAATAAATGGATTGTTAAGGTGTCAATGTTTGCATATAGATTTGTATGATAAAATTAGATTGAATTTATGTTAGTTTTTGCATCTGCAAAATATATTGTTCCAAAGATGGGTAACCAATTCATAAACGGTGTTAACTTTCCTTATTAATGGATTGAGTATAGTTGAAATTAACAAAAACATTATCATTATCATGTAGCTACATAATCATTTCCATTGCATACATTAGAAAACATTATTATATCATTTCATCATTCAAACATTTGATCATATAATTTGCATTAATCATGTCATTTCTTCATTTGGGCATCACATCATAAAATTGCATGAGAAAAACTATCAAAAAAACAAATCTCTATGTAGTTACATTTTCATCCATTCATCATATCATAAAACATACATTATAAGTACAATTATATTCATCATTCATTCATATATTTATGATATCATATATCTACATTTAAAATAGCAAAAAAATAAATGTGCACATATCCTATTTACATCATTACTCATATATCATTGAAACATCACATCCATAATTATGCATATGGTTACATTATCATATAATTTGGATAAATGCATCATCATACATCTATTATCCATTATCATCCAACACACATCATGCATCCATACATCATCATTATTCACATATCACATTTTAACATCATAGATAGAACATCATCAATCATAGCATATGATCATGATCATTAAATGTGTCCATAGCAGTATCATATAAATCATCACATAACATATAGAACATAAAGATTAAATGCATCCATCATAGAACCATATAGAACAGATATAAATTGATCAATCCATCACATATCATATAGAACTCAAAATAATAATGTCAAGTATACAATGATATCTGAAATGTGAGGAGATGTAACATCAAATATGGCTGTAAAAAAAAAACTGAAGTATACATCATATCTCAAAATACATCAGGAAGTACAATCATACGACTATGTGTTGCTAGCTCTAGATGGTGCAAGAATATCTAGACTAGTCCCTTCACCACCAGATGTACTAGGATCTCTCGGGTCTCTCAGAAGAGGCTATGTAACACCCCTACTCATGGTCTTGGACTAGCTCCTACCAAATCGAGACTGGTCATAACTCACTCTCTGCTCAAAGGGAACTACATCATGATACTGCCCTCTATAGTACTCTAACTCCTGACCTACACAAAGAACCTCTCTCATATAATCTGCTACAAATTTACCATCAGCCAATCTTTGTAACCTCTCAGTTGTCAATTGTGCCTACTCTACAGCTCGTCTGGCTGCATCTCTCTCAATTGTCAATGAGGCAATATGTGCCTAAGTAGCCGCCAACTTTCCCTGTACCTAAGCAAGAGTCTATGCATGAGATTGGGCCTGAATTTGCATCTAGTTCTGTGTCTAAACCAATAAAACCCATTCCTATATCAACTACCCTTATAAGGTCTAACCTACATCTATAAACTGGCAATCTACATCTACTAATGTCGTGAAGGTACCCCAATCTGCACACGCTGCTTGGTAGGAGCTATCAGTGATCACCTCTTACAAGGCACCATATAATCTGACACATCTATGATTGTACCTGACCCACTTGCACTTGATCCACCAGCACCACCACCTCCTCCATCATCACCACCATCATCATCTCCCTCCTCATCTCCATCCCCCTCATCATCGGTACTACTCTCCTCCTCACCACTACTCTCAACAACAATCTCCTCCTCACCAGGTAATGGCACTGGCTCATCAGGAACGATAATCCGTGGAAAGGTATGTAGAGCTAGATATTCTTCATAATCCATTGTAACAGGTGCCTTGGTAATATCAGGACGAATCTCCTAGACTCAAGGTTGTAGACCCTAGGACTCCTAAACAACAAAATCATATGAAAGATAGGGTCCCTACTCTATAGTATCTATCTGACAATAGCCATAATGGGAAACACCCTAGGGCATGCCCTGTACAATACCATACTTCATGAGCACTCTACTAAATAAAAATTTCTCCAAAACCCCACGAGTCTAACCAATCAGCAAGATCGACTAAGAGAGATATGACAATTGAATATCACTGTCATCTCACTACTCACAATCTAGATAGGGGCGCCATGTCATAGCCTCAACATTGTCCAACACTCTCCTCTAATGCTCCAACTTACCCAGTCTAGGTTGAGTAAGATGACTTGTGTAAATATGCACATATGGGCTCATGGTAGGTCGTTGTCTCACCATCACTAGATGCGTAACAGCTATATGCTCACACGCCCAAACCTGTAGTAATGTAACACCTAAGGACAAACTACGACCTTAGAGGTAGACAACCGAATGAAAATTGTGATAAATATGGACAAGCATACACATGCCCTAGGCATATCTCATACCATGAACAATCATGCTCTCCAAAACACAACCCCAACCAATAGAAAGTCCCTTTGACCTACAATCAATACAAAGGAACCCTCCAATAAAACCAACAAGAACAGAGGGAAAAGTGGCATAGGCATCCACCATATCGCACCATGGAATCTTGTATCCACAAATAGTATCATCCTAGAACACTCTGCAGAGAGCATCGATCTCACCCTGCTATGAAGAATCATAAAATACAATGTCACCAACAATGAGTATCCTTAGGAATGACTATCATCTCACCAGTAGGAAGGTGGAAGGTATTATGCTGGTTATGCCACCTCTCTACTAGGGCTATCAGGAGACCCTGATTTATCCTAATCTAGGGCATATATAATAGAGAAAACAAACCACAACACGTAATGAATGTAGTCTCAAGCTACGCTAGCTACGGTATCAAATTAAATGTCCTAGGGAACTGCTCTTGAATCTGTAGGTTCGTCAATGACTCCTATTATCACAAAATATTCAAAGTCAGTACTCTTTTTCAAATCATTAAACATCAATCAACCTATCAAATCTAATCAGCTCTAGTGAGACTTTGATCAAATCTCGTGAGCAAGCATCATTGAATCTCACCTATCATGAGGTCAATCATCAATCTTAAATTGTACCTTGATGCAAAACAAAGGAAGAAAACTAAAATTTCAATCTCATTTAACAAAAAATCAAAGCAATCTTGTTTGATTACTCATCTCAAATTTATTTTTTTCCCTTCACAAAACCTTGATTCCAAAGCACTCAAACAGAAAACAAGGCACCAAATCATTTATTGATTCCACAAAGAATCTTAGCAAAATCACAATATTCAACCCAAACCCATTTATCCTTTCTAACATTACAAACAAATTTAAATAGGTCTGCACAATCATATTAAACCATTCTCCAAACTTTATTCAAGACTTTTATCAAATACTAATTTGTAACCCTCTTGATTGCTCTTCCAAGCATTGTAACAATGGTAGGGAATCACCTAATGAACCAAATTCTTCAACACTTACACCTAAAACCTCAATAATATTTAAGAACACAATATAATTGACTTAAAAACCAGTTTTCAAAAGATAACAATCAATATAAATGGAGTTATGAATTTTTGAAAGCTTGCTGCCCTGTCAAAATCTGAACTTGACAATTTCTACCAAAATGAGCATAACTTTCTTAATATTCAATAAAATGACCTCAAACCAATTTCAAAATAAATCTAACTCATTCCTATATCCAACCATATATGATTTAGTTCATTTGGAATCCGTACCTGCACATACAATTTGCTGCAACATGACTATTATAGAGAAATCTAAAAAATTGCAGTCAATAAAACCACCATAACTTCCACAAATCAACACAAATCTCCATGAGACAAAGTTTATTTGGAAGGTGATTGAGATTAATAACACATTAAAACAATTATAAATGTACTTCAGCCCATAAAATGGTTGTACAACATCAAAAACCAAAGAATTTTTGTGAAAATATGCATAAAATCAAAGTTTTTTCATTATTAGATCCAAGGATTCAATCACCAACAACAAAATGATTACAAAATAATTTTTAAAGGCATTTAGATCATGTATGATCAGTTTCTAACCTATTTCCAACTTCCTACCCATTTTTAGTCCCTAATGATCGTTTAACTCCCTAATTGCAACTTTTACACTTTTTGCAAATTGACATTATTTGTTGACAAATTTACATTTTTTTGGAATTACTCATAAAATGACTTTGAATGACCCATACAAATGAAAAAATGGAATCATTTACTAAAAAGAATCATGGTGATGTGATGGTTCTCCTGCACCATACCTCACCTATCATGAGGTTTATCAATTAGACTATAATTATTCCTCACCTATCATGAGGTTAATTATCATCAATCGATCATCAAACCTCACCTATCATGAGGTTGAACATCATCTACTCTATTGAGATCATCAATCATATCAAATCAAATGGCTGACACGATCGAAATTGACAAAATCAAGGATAAAAATTGACAAACTTTATCATTTTGACTTGGATGTGCTAAAACAACATTTTTATGTGCCACAACATTCAATGCGCCATTAAAACAGATCGATGCGCTAAAACATTAGATGCACCATTTTAGGAGGTCAATGCGCCACTTGAGGAAAAACATGTGCTATATCATCAAATGCGCTACTTTACCCTATAGATGCGCCATTTTAGGTGACATATGTGCTATTATAGCCTATGTGCTACTTTGACCTATGTGTGCGCTAAATAGTCTATTCTAAGCGCTAAAACAATGTGTGTACTATTTCATCCTACATATGCACTACAAAAATTGACCTATGTGCTAAACTAGTGTATGCGCTAGAATAGTAAGTAGATGTGCTACATTGAGTGATGTATGCGCTGAAAGATTTCAAAAGTTTAAAACCAAATAAAATGCGCAAAAAACAAGAAAATACGAAAAACAAGGAGGTTCACAGGTACATACTAGAGGTCCATATGCGATCAAGCGATTGTGTCAATGAACATGCTTGAAATGGTGAGTGTGGTAGGTGATTGACATTTTTCTCCACAAACCTCCAAGTCACTCGCTCTCAAATTTCAAAACTCAAATTGCACAAATGAATTCTAAATCACCCTTTTTAGCTTTTTAATAGAATTATTAAAGGTGATTTTTATGGGATTTATTTAATTTATTTACTGGAGGCTTAATTCAAAATTCATCACAAGGGCATCTTTTAAACTATTTTTCGGGAGATAAATTATTTCATCATCAAAAATCATTAGAAATCATCAGAAATCATCAGAAAATCATTGAAAATTTTGAAAAATTCCAAAAAAGTCAAAAATTCATCAATTTATCTCCTGAGGCGGCATATATCCATCATCACAGCAAAATCAACATCTGGAGCATAATTAAAAAAAATTGTCGGTACTAGTAGCAGTAGCAAAATTTTCTTTGAAGTAATGCGTAAACACATCACTTCAAAGAGGGGAAAAATGTATACACCTAAAAATGGTCTGGATAATCTAATTAATTAAATATGATTTATTTGATTAATTAACCTTAAATTCATCTACTATTGAATAAATAGAAATATTTATTTATATAGTTCACATTTATATTCTTCTGATTATTCTCTCTTAATTAAATAATCAAAACTTCAATAGTTTTAATTTAATTATCATTATCCCTCTTTTATTAAATAAACACTATCAAAAACATTTTTTTTATTTTAATAATTGTTATTTCTTCCTAAATTTGAAACAAATCCAAATATTCAAATTTATGCACATATTTCTACAGCTCATCATATCTCACCTACCAAATTAGATATGTTATGTCTAATTTAATTCATCTCAACCTTCACAGCCAAATTGGAGACAAATTTACAGGGGAACTTCTTCATCTTCTTCCATTGATTCTTTCTATCATCTGGCCAAACGCTTTTGTGGGGAGGAACAATCTCCATAATCAGCCCAAGCTTCTTCATCCTTCACCATTCAATTCTTTAGATCAAATCTAGACCTTTACTTTGATACCCCTTCACAAATATGTTGTGAATCTATAAATACAGCCTCTTTTAATAGGAAATGGATCCCAACTTTGTGCAAAATTACTCTGCAGAAATACCAATTGAGCAATCAAGCATCTTATCCATAAGAAATTATCATTTAGGAATAGAAATAACAATCATTTTAGAATAAAATCAATATCATGGCTTTTTATTTAGTTGCATCATATTTTACTGTAGCTTCTTTCATCAAGTTTCATGTCAATTTAGATTATAGTAGCTTCATCATATCATTTAGATATCATTACACAAGATTAGATTATTGCATTTAGCAGCATCTCATTCTCTAGATTGGCATTTTAATAGTCATAAGAGCCGTGTGACTTAATAAATCTTTGGAGATAGAGAGCAATATGATGCTTTCAAGAGTTTTCCTATGTTAATTAGATTAATTATTGTTGATTCTCTTGATATAATTTCTTATTAAGAATTGTTGTTTGTTATTTTATTCATTACTTATTCCACACTTACATTGGCTATTGGAATTACAAGAACTAATTTCAAGATGGAAGATGTGGTTTCCTCGATGTTGTCAAAAGAAATGTGAAGGAAGTCTTATGAGATGGCCAAGGAGGCTCTTGCTATTCGGGGTAGATCAAAGGAGAGAGGCAAGAAGAAAGACAAGAAGTCTAAATCCAAATTTGTAGGGAGATCAAAGTCTCCTGGTAAAAATTCCAAGGTGAAATGTTGGAACTATGGGCGAACTAGTCATATCCGAAAGGATTGTAAGGAGGAGAAAAAGAAGAACTCTTTTGACAATGACTCTTCTCAGAGTGATGTATATTTCTTCATTGCAGCCTTGGTGACTCAAGCATTAGATGATGTCAGGTTGATTAACTCAGGTGCATCTTTTCACATGACATCTCACAAAGATTGTTTCACTAAGTATGAAAAGTATGATGGTGGAAAGGTGTACATGGAAAGTGATTCATCTCTGGTGATTATTGGTCGTGGAAGATTTAGAATCCAATTCCCTAACAGATGAATCAAAGGGATTGATGGCATACTACCAAGTTTGGCTCGTAACCTACTTTCTGTCAGTAAGTTGAATGATGTTGGTGTTCAAGTTTCTTTCTTGAGTGGAGGTTGTAAGATGACTAGAGGCACAATGGTGTTGGATAAGGGTGCATGCATAGGCACTCTGTACAAGTTGGATGCACGTCTCATTCAATATAACAATGTCTCTGTAAAGTCAAGCAAAGTTTCCCGTGTAGAGAAGGAGAATGAAGCTCCTCAGGGTGAAAATTCCTTGGAGGTGAAACTTCCAGTAGAGAAGACCATGTTGTGGCATCATAGACTCGGTCAGATAGGAGAGAAATGCTTAAAAGCCTTGAAAAAAAAAATCTTATTGAAGGGCTTGTTGATTGCAACCTTTAGTTTGATTTTTGCGAACATTGTATTTATGGAAAGCAGCATCATGTTTCATTTTATTCAATTCCTCATAAATCTTCTGGTGTACTGGATTATGTTCATTCTGATGTATTTGGTCAAGTGAATGTTTCTTTGTTATCAAAGTCTAAATATTATGTTTCCTTTATTGATGATTATTCGAGAAGGGCATTTGTGTACTTTCTTAAGAGTAAATCAGAAGTGTTTAGTTAGTTTAAAGAGTTTAAAAACTTGGTAGAGAATTAGACTGGAAGGAAAATTAAATGCTTGAGGATGGATAATGGTGGTGAGTTTGTTCTGCATATTTTGAAAGGTACTGTAAAGACCATGGGATTAAAAGGCATAAAACTACACCTTATACTCCACGGCAGAATGGAGCTGTTGAAAGGTTAAACATGGTGCTGATGGAAAGAGCGAGAAGTATGTTGAGCGGTGTTGGTCTAGAGTAGAAGTTTTGGGTTGAGGCTATGGCTACAACATGTTACTTGGTAAATCATTCACCTTGTTCGGATCTTGTTGACAAAACACCTTTGGAAGAATGGT